>MAIP01000068.1:0-108295 GCA_001736125.1 Pseudozyma tsukubaensis | reverse complement strand
CCCCCTCCATTTCGCCTACACTTCGTACGAGCGACTGACTCATTACCCTTCGTCTCACTTGCTCCGAACAGCCAACTAAACTTCTAAAACGCAATCCTGGCCCGAACAACATTTCGCAGCTCGTGGTGGTCTGACACATCATACGATTCGTCCGTCTGTGGTTTCTCACGACGGAAATGTGATCTTTCAATAGCAACACTGCGAATCAAATACACCTTGCTTCTCAACTTTCAGTCTGCGCTTCACTACGTCTCCCAAATCTCGCTGCGCTTCATACAGCCACAGGACGGCACCAATCCTGCATGCACGATCGGACACAACAGTCTAAGCACGAAGAACAGGTTGAAATTGGAAGAGAATGCGTCTATTGCATGAAGGGGGTGAACAAGGATTCGGCTCGTGCAGCTGGTGCTAGAACCCGAAGCTTCCAAAGTCAAACTCCTGCGCTCCTTGCTGGCTGTTACTTGCAGCAGCACTTTTGAAGATGCTGATGCCTTGTTTCTTTGGTGCTGCAGGAGCCGCCTCTTCTTCTGTGGCATTCGTTTTCTTTGGATGCTCGCTGTCCTTCTCGATGTCTGAAGGCTCTGCGGTGAGAACAGAAGTACCTTTAGAAACTTGAGTTTGCTCCATGTGTGCCGGCTTTGAAATATGAGCATTTTCGGCTGACTCGGCAAGGCTGGATCTACCGTCTTGCTTGGCAGCTGCAACTGCCGCACCAATGTCAAGGTCGTTGATGATGCTCGACCTTCTTCGCAAGAGGCTGCTTCTGCGACGAACGACTCTCGGACTGCTAGGTGGTGAGATCGTGCTTTGCGATGTTCGACGTCGCAGCATCTTCGGACTTGACGGCATCGCGTCTCCCTCTTGGCCGGTCGCGTTCATCGTGTCCGACAAACGAAGCTCGCTAAATGTATCCGCGCTCTCGTTCAATAATGCTTCGTCTACCCTCGAGAGCGTATGCAGATCGTGCTTTGACACCCTGTGGAACAGTGTCGAAGAGCTGGATACTGACGGTGGCTCGAACTGCCAGTTCCGCAACAGGCTGAGTCCGAGTGTATCGCATCCCATCCGGCAAAGTGCGCGGTTGGTGTTAAGGACGAAATCGAACACCTTCTTCTCAGGGATGTCGTAGAGACCCTTGATCGTCTGCAGGGACTTCGTTCGCAGCTGTTGAAATAGCAACGCTAGCGCGGGATCGCTGTAGCTGTCGTTTCCGCAGGTGACGTTGCTGCCCACCAAAGCCACGACAATCTCGTCTGCCAGCAAGTCTCGCAGCGGAGTCACAATGATTCGCACGGCAAGATCGCGACGTTTGAGCATCCAAAATGCCCAACTGCCCATCCACCGGTCACCTCTTTCAAACGCTAGGGGCAACATTCTCGTTTGAAGCAGCTCGGTGAAGATGGGCCCATCATCGCAGCCCTCCTTGATTCTCGCCAGCGCTATCGCCAGATTCAGATCGTTCAGGTTCCGCACGCAGACGTTGATAGCATCGCGCAGACTCTCGCCGAGCATGAAGAAGGACGCAGCAAATTCGTAGCGTCGCTGACTCAACAATGCAAAAGCATTCTTTTGAGCTGCAGTCTTCCACCGGTCCTCGTCAAAGTCCTTTGAGAGGAATTGCAGCATCTTCTTCTGCTCAGGATGCCACACAGCCTGTCTCCATAGTCCCTGGACAACTTTGCGCTTGCCCAAAGCAAAATAGAGCAGAGAGCACTTGACAGGGTCTCGATCTTCGCTCGACATGAACTGAGCTCTTGCGACAGCCTCGGCTTGGGTTCGCAACGCTTGCGGGTTTTTGAGCCAAGCGAAGATGCCTGTGGATCGAGCTGCTGTCCAGTCCAGCTTGTTTGGGTAGGCTGCTTCGACGGCCGACAATAGCGTCTCCTGGTTTTCACTGTGGAAGGCCCACAGAAAGTCGCGGTAGCTGAGCGTGTTCTGCGTAGCAAGGTTTGCTGCCTTGACCTGTTCGTTGCCGTTCAGCATCTGCCGCAATGCGAGCAGATACCGCAGACCAGATGCGTCCAAGCTTCTGTGCTCTCTGACAGCTTCACCGATCGTCTTGATTAGGTTGATAAGCATGTGCAAGTCCGAGCTTGAAAGATGTGGTGGTCGGATCTCCTCGATATGATGTGCAAGCTTCTCAAGCCTTGCGCTCGAAAAGGGCTCCGCATCGGCTGGGCTATGCGACTGTTCAGATTCATCGAAAAGACTCCCGTGCTGCGTGGCTCGAGGGATGACACCGTTCCGTGAGGCGCCGCGATCGTCGGAGGAATCGTTTCGGAGAACGATATCCAGCGGGACCTCGTCGTAGGACCACGTTTCGGCTACCTCCTGAGCATTACATGCGTGCGCTGCTGTCTCGAGATTGCTGATGATGGCTTTTGCCAGCGTCATTCTACCCCAGATCGCGCATTGAAGCAAGAAGGATGGATGATACTGCACGACCGGACCGCCAACTTCAGCTAACAGCTCGGAGAGATGCATGCTCTTGGATGCTGTCTTGTCTACTAAGGAGGTCGGCTGAATCCATGGACCGTAGGCGTACAGCACCGAGCCGGAGGCCACTACGATCTGTTCGGCACCCAGCCAGCAAGCGGCACGTATCGAGCTGGGTGTGCAGCTGCGCAAGTCGAGCCGAGCCAGATGAACCCATCGGGAAACTGATCGCTCGTTGACAGCATTTGTGATCGATAAGCGACCTGGAGCAATGACGTCTACGTGATGCTCGAAGACCAGGGCCAGCGCGCTTGACGACAATGGCGATGGTGACCAATCCAGGGCGATGATGGATTCATCCGCGTCAAAGACCTGTCTATGTTCCTCACCTGAAGTGAAGGATGTGGTCTTGGAGTTGTAGATAACTAGCGTCTTTTTGTCTTGGTCTCCGCGGTAGACGACGGCGACTAGTCCGTCTGAGTTGGAGCAAACGAGCTGCGGTACTCCCGAGGAGGATTCGCCGAACGAGGCAGCCAGTTTCCATCTGAGCTCGCTGAGATGATCACCGAAGGCTTCTCGTACTTCGACCTGACCTGTGCTGTCACTTGTGACAACACGAAGGTCGTTGCCGAGCTGGCTTGACGAAGAAGGCGCAACGTCAATCGATGTCAGGCGGCGATCGGGCTGGCTTTCCTCCCATAAATGAGACAATCTTAAAGGCTTCAGGTGCAGCTTCTGTTGTGTTTCGACAGCCCAAGTGTAGACCGCGCCGGCGCTTGTCACAGCTATGAGCAAAACGCTGTCGTTCATAGAGCTAAATGCCAGCGTCTCGACTCCCCCATCGCAATCGAAACGTGCCGAGCTCCCGTCGTTTGCGCCCCGCACTTCACCCGCACCATCGAGAAGCAAGCTTGCAATGAGTGAGCCATCCCACGAAAGCGCCGTGAGTCTTGCGGCCCGACTCCACTCTCGATAATGCAGCTCACCATCTGACTGAGTCGACAATGTTTCGAGCGACCAGGAAAGAGACTCTCGAGCAGCTGAGCTGTGCAATGTCTTTCCATCTCCGGACCTATGCAGCCTGCTGATGCGACTAGAGTGTCTGCCATAGCGGCTTGCTGAGCCATTCGACGTCGCGGGAGGGCCGCAAGGATGACATGTGTCGGTCTCGATGCCGAGCCCTCTTCCATCGAAGAAGGTGGCAGGGTTGACCGCGTAGGTCCGAGAAGTGCCGCTGTTGAGCTGGACATGCAATGTCAGCATTGGAGTGGTGCTTGATGAGTCCGGAGCGACATGGAGAGGTAACGCTGTGACTGCAGCGATGCTTCCGGCAAGGCTGGGAACCGCAAACGGTACGCGCAGCACGGTGAATGCCTGCAAGAGCGTAGGTGGCCGTCGATCGATGTTGGCCACCGCGGTCAAGCTTAAGAATCCGTCCTGCTCGAACGACAAGAACATGTCCGGTGTCTCGTTGGCTAATTGCTCGAGCCGCCTAAGTCTCGTCCGTCTAAGGTCCATGTTCATTTCCATAGCATGTGCGTCAAGCTCGGTAGAGCTTCCTACACCTAGCTCAGCCATCTGAATCTCCCTTTGCAGAATGCTGACGTTGGTGCGCAGAGCGGCGCAAACGACATGAGGGTCCAAATAGAAAGCTCGACGGTCTTTCGAAGTATTTGAGCCTAGAGTGGCGTGGGAGCTGGCTGACGGACGAGGTCCTTCAACGCTGCACCAGAGACGAAGCTGTGTTGGCTCATCGATGACGGGGGCCCAAATACGAGCCACACCGTCTGATGCATACGAGATCAGGACGTCGGCTTGACTGTTGGCTTCCGGTGGTTGCCTCCAAGTAAGCTTGTCGACGGTTCGAGCGTGATAGAGACGCTGCTGAAAGATGGGCGGCTTGCTGGCCCTTGGCTGGTACTGCCATAGGAGAATGTATTGCCCTCCTTGAGCGACAGCTGCTATGCTGGTAGCGTCGGGCGAGAATCTAGCGATGCTGATTGGCGCAGGGACGCTCTTGGTCCAGAATCGCCTCCATATTGGTATGTCGGTGGAGTCAAGTCGCCATAGGGCAAGGCTAGTGGTGGTGCCGGTCAGGAGCTGTCCTTTGACAATGTCGAGTGCAGTGACAACGCCGTCATTGATCATAAGGGTGGAATGGACCTTCCATTTGCGGGAAGGGGACGAAGAAATCAGTGGTGCATGCCATACAGCTATTCGATGGTCCATGGCCGCTGCTATGAGGATCTGATCGCCGTCTGCAGAGAGTCCGACTGTGGTGCAGGTCACACTGCGATCGGTATTCTGAGAGCCTGAGAAAGCATCCCAAAAGGGCAGAGCTTGATCGAAACGCTGGTCTCGAGCAAGGACGCAAACCTGATCAAAGCTAACCTGAACAATGACACTGTCTCGAGCATCTCTTCCTGCGAGGTAGCTGACATTGTCGCGGTGTGGGAGCGATCGCTTGTTGGCCTGAGTCGAGCTTTCTGGTTGGTCAGCTTGGGATTCGGTGATGCCGAGAATCACCTGAGTCGGCTTCGGGAACGCCGAAAGAGGGTTCAAAGACAGCATCGTAGCTGTCCTTTGCTGACCAAAACCTCCTGACTGTGCTGAACCGTGCTGAAGTGGATGAGAAGTGATCACCGAACTTCACCTCATGTTGAATCCCCTTGTGTGCTTCGAGGCCGTTCGAATCGAGAGAGGGTTGCAGACGAGGCGGAAGAGCCGACAGCTGACTTTGCAGTTCTAATGATGCAATAAGGACCGGTCTCGTATCGACGTTCGGCCTTGCTTGGTCGGTAAAGGTGTGGTATGCGAGCGTGCAACAGAGGAAGACTGTGACCAGGGCAGGTTCAACAAGGTGGAGTTTCAGGGTCGCGTGCAGGCTTGACTTCGGATGTCGGATCAAGCCGAAGCATGTGTATGTGTTGGTTAGCGGTGTTGCAGCGGAATTCAAATGAAACTGAGGATCCGTGCGGGGCTAAGCCTTTTGCTCAGTTTTGAATGTGTTATGCCGCGAAGCCACAGCAAAATCACGGTCTGCCAAATGGCTGCTCAGCTTTGAGGTGTTGGTCTCTGAGCCTTAATTTTTGGAAGGCTTGCGTGCGTTCGTCTTCTTTTTGGCAGCTTCTGAAAGCTGAGCCATTCGACACAACCCTGCATGCGCATTCCTTTCTATCACCTCTCCAACAGCTATCCTTACCTGACCATCTCAATCAGCCGCTTCTCTTTCAACGACACTCCGTTCTGTATTTCTGAAGCAAATAGCGCCGCGCTGTATTCAAGGCGAGGGCGAGCAAGCGAAAGGAAGCGCAGCAGCACGATTTCATTTCACATTTAGCAGCAGCAAGTGGGGGTGTTTTGGAACTGCGCAGCCTCCCTTTGTCACTCAAGGCCGTTGACAGAGAAGCCTGTCACCCGGCCCTCAGAGCCGCGTCCAAATCAAAAACCACACGGCACCTACTCCCGCTTGCAGGATCACCATCATTACTTGCGCCCCAAGTGAAGCTTCAATCATTCAAGATGGCTGCAACGGTGCCAACGGCATCTCCGCCCATTCGGCTCTACCGCGCCGACGTCGTCGTCCGCAAAAGCGGCAGGGATGAAGACCACAAGATTGGAATGGTCGCGCGATGCTATCAGGACGAAATCGACGCCGGCCCTACCACTTTTCCTCAAACCGGCATTGATCGCGATCTCAAAGAGTATGAATACGGTGTCCTGTGGTATCCTTCAGGAGAGAGACAGATCATACATTCCTCTGAGCTCGAGCTGATCGACCGAGTCTTTTCCGTCGGTTCGACCTGCAAACGTAAGCTTGGCGACGCCGCATCAGGTGTGGTCACCGGAGCTTCCAACACGCTCAAGCTGCAGCATCTCTTTACCAGAGAGGAGATTGATCACCCAGTTCCTGCATCCGACGTCGTCAAGGGCAACTACCTCAACCAAGGTGACCTCGTCATCTGCGATGACTGGATCGGCGAGATCGATGGCCTGATCGAAGAAGCGCTTGTCGGAAACTCGGACAATGACAGACTGGTCCGCATTGTCGACATGGGCTCCCGTTTGCTGCTCGGTAAGATCCCGAAGGAGCATATGGCCGAGAATCAGATCGGCCTCAACCTCATCCAGCTTGGCATCAAAGAAGCATCCATTGTAGATCTCAAACAGAGCGTTATCTATATCAATTGGCTCGCACTCAACCAGAAGCTCAGTCCGGAGGAGCAAGCCAAGCGACCCAAGCCGCCCGCTCTTTGGACTGACTACAGCAAGCTCACCCTCGTCAAAGCATTTTCGGAACGCAATCACGAGATTGGAGACCGAGTCCGCTTCAAGACGCAGGAGCTCAAGGACAAGCACGGTGCCAAAATCACTTACCACGGTCGTCAGCGTCATCCCGTGGATGTCATGTTGATCGTCGAAACTAAGACCGAGCTCGACGTCTTGTGGCAGGACGGTACTCGCACCAAGGAATGGGCCTGCGACATGGTGCCCCATGTCAACCTTGACGAGCACGAGGCTTGGCCAGGCGACTGGATCTACTGGAAGTCTGATGAGCACGGGAGTGTTCCTCGCGTGGTTCAGAGCATGGACCCAACAGAGCGCACCGCGGAGCTGCGCAAGCCTCTATCGGAGCCTGCCGAGATCGAGCTTGTGCCTTCACTCGAGATCGATGTGCAAGGAGCCGACCACAGCGTCTTCAGTCTCCATCGAGGCGATTCCGTCATGATCTCGGATCGACCCACCGGCTGGGCCGGACCTTTCTTGACTACTGTTGGCGACCCCCGTCCCGACTACAGTGACATGAAGATGCACGACGACATTCAAAACGGCTATATGACCATTGCCGCAAAGAAAGACTTTGTCTACAAGGAAACCAAATCCGGTACGCAGGCCACCGAGATCGACTGGTATGGTACTGTAGAGGATTTGTTGCTCGACGGTACTTGCCGCGTGCGCCTTCCTTGCGGCAAGACGGTAGTTGAAAAGCTGGAAAAACTCCAGATTCTCTCTGATTCGCACTTTGCTGTACACGAGCATGAGATGATGGACGAGGACGGGCACATCCACGACCCATGGGGCATCGACCCTGATGGAGACTACGACGATGACATGTACGATGATGAGTATGATGACGACTATTTAGACGATGACATCGACGCTCCATGGATGGACCAGCATGGGGATATCATCGCTACCGATGATGTCCGAGACGATTGGGAGGATATATCGGATGGCGCTCCCGAAGTAGCCGAGATTCATCTGGACAGCGAGGCTGCCGAGGTCGCCGCCGTTGATGCGATGCTACAAGCTCCCTCTGAAGCGACCGCGACTGCTGTAGCAAGCACAGTCGAGAAGAGCTCTTCTACGCCAGCCGCCGATGCCATCAAATCCAATAGTGATGATGGAAGCACCTCAGCAGCAGCATCCAAGGCCATGGCCGCCATCGACAATGGTGACATGAACGAGGCCGCCAACCCGGCTGCACCTTCCGAGCTCGCCACTGCCAGCAGCAACAGCGAATGGAGCCAATTCGCCGTCCTCGAAAGCGCTCCCACCTCTCACCACTACTACTCCAAGCCTCTCCCCTCCCAACCTGGTCCGACCTTCTTCAAACGTCTCGCAAAGGAGATGAAAGTGCTCTCGGACTCGCTTCCCGAGACCATTTTGGTGCGCGCCTACGAAGACCGATCCGACCTCCTTCGTGTTCTCATCATCGGATCTGAAGGCACACCCTACGAAAACGCACCATTCCTGATCGACTTCCAGCTTACATCCGACTTCCCCTCGAAACCACCCGCGGCCTTCTTCCACTCTTGGACCAACGGACACGGCCGTGTTTCACCCAATCTTTACGAAGACGGCAAAGTCTGTCTTTCGGTCCTCGGTACATGGTCCGGAGTAGCTGAGGAAAATTGGACGCCGAACAAGTCTTCGTTGCTCCAAGTCTTTGTCTCTATTCAAGCACTGGTGCTTGTGCGGGAACCATACTTTACGGAACCTGCCTATGAGAAGTTGAAGGGTAAAGAGGAGAGTAGGTTGAATTCGAAGATGTACAACGAGAAAGCATACATTTTGTCCAGGGGCTTTGTTAAGAAGGTATTGGAGAACAGGCCGGAGGGATTCGAGACGGAGGTAGGGCTCTTCTATTTCAAGGCTGGGAACTTGAATAAGGTCATTGAGAGGATGGAGAGCTTGGTGCAGACCACGACGGCAGTGGCGTCGACTTCGGCAACAGAGGTGAAAGTCAGCGAGGCAAAGCAGGCGGGCACGGCGGACGAAGACGCAGTGCAAGCCCTATCAAAAGGAGGAGCCATTATGCTGGGTCGAACGCTCAAATCTCTCCAAACCATTCTTGAAGCCGAAGAGAAGAAGATTTAAACCTAAACAGTCTCATTGTTACCATATTGTCACCAGAACCTGCAATCTGCATTCGTACAACTCTCCGTCACACACATGACCACCGAGTTTGTGGGCTCGCATTGTGTCCAGTAATGTGTGTGAGTACGGTTCACAAGAAGTGAGAGAAGAGCATCATTCATGATAAAAGATCTTCAAATTGTTTTTTTCTTAAACATGACAGAGCCCGCACATAGCATAACATGACAAGACGAGAGAGTGGACACAGGGGAGAGAAAGACATGAGGAGACAGGGTGAGAGTGAGGAGAGGAGGAAAAAGTCTAAGCTTGAAGATCGGAACGACGGATGCGATAGCTTCGGGGTGGGGAGAGCTTTAGGAGCGGCTGCAAACAAAAGGGACTTTCTTGACACGGGTTGAGCATGGTCAAAAGCCACACTTTCGATACGAGGCGTTCAACAAAGCGAGACAAGTCGTCATCTCTTCCCAACTTGCCATCAACTTTGTCTTCCACCTTTGCTAGCATCCACCGATCCCGTTCGCCTTTTCGACCCGCACCCCCCATCGCAGTCCTTCGAAACCATCGGAAAAGTGAAAGAGTTGTGCAACCTTCAAAGAATCATGCAGTTGTTCTTCTTCTTACTCTTCACCGGTGCAGGAGCCAACACGCTCCTGATCGCTTCATCGAAAACCCCCTTCAAACCCTTCTGTGTCAACGCCGAACACTCCAAATACTTTGTCGCATGAATGTCCCTTGCCATCTGGTTACCCTGAGCGTATGTGATCGGTTGCATCCTCCTATCCCTCAACTTTGCGATGGTCTCTGGGTCCTCTCGCAAATCCAATTTGGTCCCTACGAGGATGGTTGGAATGTTGGGAGCGTGATGCGAGATTTCGGGCCACCATTTGGTACGAACGTTTTCGAAACTGGGTGGGCTAACGAGAGAGAAGCAGATGAGGAATACGTCGGTTTGCGGGTAGGACAAAGGTCGTAGTCGATCGTAATCTTCTTGTCCCGCAGTATCCCAAAGACCAAGGGAAACGGGTTTGCCGTCGACCATGACATTCGCCGAGTAGTTGTCAAAGACTGTGGGGATGTATTCGCCCTAATGTGTGTAGATTGAGTGAGAAAGGTGAGAGTTGAGAGTTAGCGAAACGTCCGACTGTCAGGAGGCGGTAAGAGGTGAATCACTCACTGGGAAGGCGTTGGTTGTATACGAGATCAGGAGACACGTCTTACCGACGGCACCGTCACCAACGACCACACACTTGATGGTCTGCATATTGTATGTTTCTCAGTAATTGACGCTGGAGCTTCGTTGATTCCGAGGTTTGCAAGTAGCAGCGCGCCGAGGGTCGAGGTCGAATCGAGGAGCGATGGAAAGGAGCTGCGACGTGAATCGAGAAGGAGAGTCCGCAAAGAGGAGCGAAATGTGTCTGAAGATCAGAGGCTGTAGGGGTTGCCGGTGGAAGAAGAGTTCGTGAAAGCCGACCCAGGTATTGCAAGAGTGCTGCGAAGTGTTCAATGCGTACGATGCTGCAATGCTGATCCGAACACGACGAAACGAGGCGAGGTGGTACAAGACGTTGCGACTGCTTAGAAGAGCGACGATGGTTCGATGTGGTCGATTCGATGGTTGCAGTGGCCGCGATTGCTGACGCTGACGCTGACGACAAACGACAAAGTATGGTGATGATGATGGTCGACAACAGGCAAAAGATACGAAAGCTTGGTTGCGCGACTGCTCTCACACACACGGACACAAAAGGTGTTTCGCAAAAGTGACAGACACCCAAGGCACAGGCAAAGCGTGGGGCTAGACTGGGTCTTGGGCCAGTGTGCTCTGTCTTAAAGGGGCAACAGGCGGCAGCACACTGAAATAATAAGGTGTAAATTCAAGAGCAGTGCGGCCAATCCGGGCGCTGTGCGGTTTGTGTGAGTGTGTGTGTGTGACCGAGAGAGAGGGCGTGTGCTTCGGTGCTTGGTGCTTCGTGCGTGCGTGCGCGCGTGCTTGACGGCTGGCTGCCCTTGGATTCTTGTTTGGCGCTGGAAATTGGAAATTCGCACCGGACGAGAGGTTCAAGCCCGCTTGCAGTACTCCTTCTGTGTTTGATGTCCACGACGACGCATCAGGCAAGTCACCAGGTCGAGAGAGAGGAGCGATTGAGAGTGATTCTGCCGGCTCACATGGGCTAAGAAACATCAAACGCTCTGTCTTGCCTTGTTTGACGCCCAAGCCGAGACACCTTCTGTTTCGTCTTTGGAAGATCATCATCACGTTTCGCCATGCTCTTCTTCCTCTTTCTCTAAGCGAAACACGAGTTTAGCCTTTCTTCTGCGTCCTGTGCTTATCTTCATGATCTGCGACTTTTTCAATGCTCACTTCGTATGGATGCCCTGTTGATACTTGCGATGTTGAGGTCAATAGCCGCTGTCTTGTGAGCCTAGATTGTAGAACAATGCAAGCATCTACACGATTCGCCTTACCTTGAGAAACAGGATCTACCGCATTCAGTTCTACCTTCAACGTAAGATGCAGCTGTCAGTCACGACTGTCTTCCGTCTGCTTTCAGACAGTATCCGAGAAGCCGGCTAGATCAGCCAAATCACGCTGCTGGTGTGTTGTGGATGGCGTTCGGAGCTCGGACATGCGATGGACAAGCAGTCGCCGGAGCCGGGAGCGGAGAGGGCGAGAAGCAAGGTCCAGGCTTCGTGTTGTGGGTTCCCTTTCCGACCTTTTTGATGTCCAGGTTTTTGATGGTAACGCCGAGCGCGAAGCGCCTGATCGGGTGTCTGCTCTCATCATGAGGTGAGATCGGGTGAAAGTGGACCGATTCATTCTCCGCTTTCCTCCACTGTTCGACACTTTCTTCCAGCTGTCAATGTGAATCACTTCTGTTGCAACAGCTCCCTTCCCTGGTCTCGTCCAGCCCTATCCTCGCAATCTTGATTTAAGATTGGACCAACAAGCAATAAGCAACGATGCAGTCTGCGCAAGAAGGAAGAGCGAACCTTCTGGGGCTGATCCAGCACCTCGAACGACAAGAATCCAACCTCATCTTACCCGAACTCACCAACGATACTGCGTTTCAGATTGGCTCCCTGATTCGCTCCAACTTCATCTCCAAATTCGACGCAAGCAAAGATGGCATTGTGATTTCGGTTTCCCTCTTCTCCGGTCACACACTCTTCGCATGTGCTGTAGGAAACCCTCGCAAGGTCGGACCAGACAACTGGGACTGGGTCAAGAGGAAGGCTAACACAGTCAAGCGCTTTGGCCAATCGAGCTATAGGGTTGGTCGAACACGTGTATACAAGAACAAAGAGCTCGACGGGCTGGGACCAGACTATGCTGCACACGGAGGAGGGTTCCCGATCTGGGTCAAGGGCATGACGGCGGGTCCGGTAGGCGTGATTGTCGTATCTGGATTGGCGCAGGAAGAAGATCATAACCTTGTTACTGGTGCACTTGAACAATGGCTGCGCAGCCAGTGAAAGTGCGCAGGGTCGGAGATTGCGCAGGCCTGCGCTCAGTAACGCAAGAACAAGGCTTTGTCTATCACATTTCGAGTCTGTGGCCTGGATGCGATTTCAGAGTGGGACTTGCACTCAAAACGGTGGCACCATGTTGAACTCAGCTCCACTTAGAATTCTCTGAGGCCAAAGTAACAGTATATATACGCGCCCCGTGCCCGAGTTCGCCGTTACCCCCAACTCCACCAAACACCAACAATTATGTCGCGTCCAATCACCTCCGACGGCAGTCCGAGCTCAGATAAGAGTTCGGACACCGGCTTGGACCCGGCTTTGACCACTGAAGGAGTCTTGATCAAAGATAAGTTGCGAGAGAAGATCGCAGAGCTCGAGAGGCAAGAAGCCGAATTGGCTTTCCCGGACTGGGACGATCGCTGCCTCAGGGAAATGGAGCTCGATCTTTGCGATCGACTCCGAGAGCGTTATGGGCCTCCAGTCTGGGGCGCACCTAAAAAAATTTTGGCCATGGAGCTCTTTCAAGACAGGCTTGAGCTCTTCCATCCCAATGAGATTGCCTTCCGTGGCAAGGATTACTTCCCCCGTTATGGTTCGCGGGACTTTTGGAATGGTGACGATATTCCAGACAGATTCGACCAGCAAAGACGACAAATAGCAACAGTCAAACGGTTTGGTCAGTCTAGCTTCCTCGTTGGATGCAAACTCTTACTCGAAGGAAAGGATCTCGACTCGCTGGGACCAGAATATGACGCGCATGCCGGCGCCTTCCCAATTCGTATTCGACACACACCTACTCCGATCGGTGCCGTTGTCTTGGCAGTACAAGACGAGACACCGGAACAGAACCATCGCTTGCTTTTCGAGGCGATGAGAGCTTTCCAGTCCCGGTGGGCTCGGGATCTGGAAAATCGCTTCAAGGGTAGGTGATCTCTGAAGACTTTGACTAGTCTCGATCTTGGTCAAGGCTGACAGAGGTCCACTTCTACGTCTTTCATATACAAAACAGACAATTACGAGACATTCAGATACCAAAACCAAAAGAAAAAGAAAGCGGGAGGAGGGGGAAGCGAAGAAAAAGCTGCCCAACACCCATCCGAAACAGCGAGAAATGTCTTAAACGCTATGAGCTCGATGACGAAGATTGGGGCCGATAGCGGACGTCTTGAACTCGTCAAGCAAGACGTCAGACAAGATCCCACGCACGCTGCAGATCCTGTGACACGCCATATTCAAATCTGATCGATTTCGTCAAACAAAAGCAATCCGATAGCTCAATACCCACAAAAGTATCGCCGATAATCAAACGTTTCCACACGAGCCAAGTAAGAATCAGAAATCGACCCCAAGAGGTGGGGTGTGCTTTTGGATTGCAACGCGACGGTATTGTCGAGTATACAGTGCATGTGTGGTGAATGTGTGTGAGTGTATGTGCGATGAGGGAGAAGGGTTTGCTGATTGTACACGGATCCTTCTTCGAGCTGATCCTTTCGCTACGATTCTTGCCTGGTAGAAGAAGGAGAGTCGTAGGAGCGAGAAAAGTCGAAAGAGGATAACAGAGAGGAACCGAAGAGAAGACTACCGAAACCAGAAGCTAGCTTTTGTTTTGCTTAAGAAGCGCAATGCACGAAGTCGTCCCAGTATTATTGAAAGCACCCGAGGTGGAGTTCCGACCTCATAGGTAGCTTTACACCAGCGAGGAAGCCGGAGCAGAGAAAAGGGAGAACATGTGCGCAAGATGCTTCATTTGAAGATAGCAAAACGAAACTGGGCTGCTGATTTATCGGAGTCGTCGGGCCTCACGCTCGGACTCGAGGAGGGCGAGGATGTCGTCCTGCTTGACGGGGCCCTTGACGTTGCGGATGATCGATCGGCGGGTCTCGTCCATGAACTCGACGCGGACCTGGATGATACCACCGCGCGAGCCGGTACGGCCGAGAACCTTAGTAACCTGTTGTTGATGAAGCAAGAGCAAAAGTCAAGATACGTGTGAGTGTATTGTTGCAGTGTCGGATGTTGGAGGAGACAATGAGCAAGCCTTTGCCGGCGCAGCACGAAAGCATGGAAAGCATAGATATGTCGATGGTGGTAGTGATTGAAACGTTGCGTCGAATCATAACGTCAAGACGGTGCAGGTGCGGTGTCGAAACAACCTGGTCGTAACTGATGATCCAGGTAGAGGACTGTAGATCATCTTCTGCGCTTATGGTGTTCCTGTGTCTTCCTACTGATCAAGACTGAGGGCCCTGCGATGAACGGAAGTTGAGCCTGTCGCGCACAGAGTTGTCTGCATGGATCGCATTGCTACTCAATGATAGCAATGCTGCCGGAATCACGATCCGTGATCATGGCTTCGACGAACGGACGACGAGTGCATCGACGTCTGACAGCGAACACCTCGACAAGAACAATGCATCCGTTATGCCGATTCTCCAGTTGATTCAAGTCTACGTTCCCTAGGGTGGCCTAATGACTGCAATCGCATATGTGCAAGGTCACATTGACATCTGATCGCGAACGGCAGGCCATCTGATTTGCCCCCCATAAATGACTCCTTCTGCACTGCTACGCGACCCAGACATGCTTAACGCCTTCGTCATCCTGGCTTCTATCTTCACATCAGTTGTTGATCCTATCTGGTGCTGTTCTGTCCAGCATGTAATGCTCTGATCGTCTGTTCCACTGTTTCCAATCTGCTGCGTCTTTGGTGTCGGCTACATCGATGTGTCGGACAAGCTGAATGTATTGGTATCTGCTGTGATGGTCGTTGGTGTATGCTGCTGCGTCTTCTATGCTTTCGGTGTACTACGCTTTCGTGTGTGCGCGGTCGGATGGCTGAAAGGCTGCTGTTGCTGATGTCGTCGTGACTCTGTTGGAGTTGATGCTTACACGAGCGAGCTTGACAGGGACCTTGGTGGACTCCATATTGACGATGTATGCGATAGGGGGCTTAGAGAGAAGGAAGAAGGTGAAGGTGGATCGGAAGCTGATGGCGAAGACCTAGCTTACCGCGCCGCACGCTGCCTCGCTGCTGCTTCGAACAGCAAACCTGTGGCAGCTGCGCGCCTCGAGAGCCGACACCGAGACTGAGGGAGTGTCCACCTGGAGGCTGGCAAATTCGCAGAGCCAAGCTTGGGCGCAATTCCAGCTTCGAGGCCAGAGGCAATTACATGAAATTTGGCAGGGCGATTTGGAATCGAAATTTTCTCGGTTCCGCAGCCCAAAAACTTCGGCCGAGGCAGTTTAGTTTTGAATCTCGCAGCATTTCAGCTAATCGGGAATAAGATTGGAGTGACTCTAACAAAATTAACCTGCTCTCGCATCGGCTGCTTCATTTCTCTCCCGATACACACAACCTCACTTGGCTTTCCCCTCCTCACATCGTTCAAGCACGATGTTCCCTCACTTCACCACGTGGCTTTGCAGCGACAAAGCAGTCTTGTGATTCTATCATGACAGTGTGAAGGACCCAACATGAGTACAGAAACCCTTTGTTGGTTCTACAAGATGGTCGCTAGCTCACCGGAACGGATTTTCTAGTCGCTGCGAGTGCAACCTCATCTCCTCCTCCTCCTGCCAAACTTGCGTCTCGTAGCTCCTTGCTTGACCTTCGCAAGCTCAACTTGGCGACAAGTGAACGTCGTCGTGGAGGAACGAAAGCCTGCGTGTGCATATCTACCGCTCTGATGGCGGGTACCTTGATCGGTGAGCGACTTCTTTCCGAACCTGTGGTGTCATTCTCAGTTGTCGCGGATGCGGCTAGACTGGGCGAAATTTGACGTCCGAAACTGCGTCGCCTAAGCGGAATAGGTGGTCCGCCTTTATGCTGTTCCATCGCATGCCCACCGGCAGGACGCAGCGATCGCGAGCTCGTACTACGAGTTGGACTACTCGGCGTACTAAAAGTCGCCTCCGCTTCCGCCACATTTGCCATCGGAGGATCGACTTGCCCAGCACCCACCCTCAAATTCGATCCAACCCTTTCTTGATGTTCCCTTTGTTGCGCTTTGAACTTTTCCAACCACTCTGTTGCCTGACGTTCTCTTTCGGCGAGCATGATCTGTCGTCCGGGAGCGACGTCGAAGAGGGGTGCGATGAGTTTGCCGGCTGCATCGGTGCGGAACGGTGCGGGGGAGGAGAGGTGAGAGTTTTTGAGTACCACGCCGGGAATTTTGGGGGAGGGTAATTTGGGCGTTGGTGGTGTGACGAGCACTTCTACCTCTCCAAAGCGTTGACGTTGTACGGGGAGGGGAGAGGGGCAGCTAACCGAGCGTTGCTGTGGAGCTGCACTTAAAGGGGATGTAGCTTTGGCGTAGATGCCGCTGTTGCTGCTACCTGCTACAACGCGGCTCGAGATCTCTTCGAGCGAAGGAGGCCGTCTTGGTGCTCCATGGCCCAGACGCTTTACTGCAGATGTGAAGCGCGGAGGGATAGTGACATTTCGTCCGAGCCGTTGAAGCATATTGATACTGGCTTGACGTCGCGCTTCCGAGTCACTGCCACTAGAGGAGGTAGAAGAAGAGGTGGTGGCGACGCTACCTTCGCTTTCGTCACTGGACGAATCTTCTTCCAACCGGATCCGGACGGGGATCACGATGCTGTGGCCCTCGCTTACGATTCGAGAAGTCAGACCCTTGCGTGGGTGGTAGGAGGTGAATCCGACAACGTCGCAATGTTCTTCTTCGTCCTCGTCGTCTTCGAAGGGGTCACGCTCTGGTTTAAGGCCCCTTTGCCGTACCTGGTCTGGCCTCTTGCGCTGACCAGACAGCCCGTCCATGCTGCCGGTCATGATGATCTGTGCACGATCATGCCTGTTGAGCACCAGACTGACGTCCTCCTTGAGACCAGTGGCATCCTCATCTGCCACAACTCCGTTCTCATTCTTCTTCCTCGGCCACTGCGTCGACCAGCACCAATTGCCATCAGCATCAAAAGCGCCGATAGCAGTAGGCCTCACAGCATCTTCCTCGCCATGGAGAGCCGCATGACGCAGCTGAGGAGGCGACTGCCCAGGCGTCACCACCGAATCATCACTTTCGGTACTGGTCGAACTGTTGGCGTCTCCATCGTCATCTGCGTCCTTGCCATCTTCGCTAGAGTAGCTGTCATTGTCGTACCACATGCTCGATCGTTTGGAGCTGAAGGGCGCTCCATGTAGCGTTTGTTCTTGCTGTTGTTGTTCTTCCTTTTGCTGCTGCTTCTGTCTGGTTGATGATGCTAAGGCCTTGTCTTGTTGCTGTAAGCTGACCTTTGTCGAATACATCCTGATCGAGATCCTTACTGATACTTGGAGGAGCGAGCAGTCGTTGATGAGGTGAATAAGAGCGAGATTTGAAGTGCTGGATATGGCCGGGTTCGAAACGAGTGTTGATGGATTGATGCAGTTGGGACCGGCCCTTATTAACTTGATGAGATCCGAGAGCGACTACGGTTTCGATAGTGGGACGAGGTCGGAAGTTGGAAGAAAGCACCAGGCTTTGTTGACGTTGCAAACCTGCTCGAAAGAATGATACCGGGACCAACACGGGAGGCAATAGCTACAGAAGATGACAAGGGACGGAAGGAAGGAGAGACGCGACGATCAAGCTCTGTGAGGAAACGGAAAGCACGATCCTCTTTGCTTTTGTATGAAGCTTCGGGTTTTCTTGGCACTCTGCTTTCTCTCAGAGGAGCGTGTAATCGTGCCTCGGGATCAGAACAGGCGGTGTGAAGCGTAGTACGCATCCGAGGTGGGATGTATAGGCTAACGCGTTACGTGTTCCGTCCCACACAGCCTGTCGTTCTGTGACTTCATCAGACAGGGAGGTGCCGCCGACTTCACGCATTGGCAGCGGAGCATAGCGAGGAAGCGAGTCGTCCCGTAAGATCTTCTTAGAGAGTGTGACGGGACGTACACTCTTTTCCCTTTTGGTTACATTGGGATGATGAACTGATATGGAAGAGAGGTGCTGCCAGGTAGATTGTATTTGATCCAGAAAGCGACGCCGCCGTGCAGCGCAAGCGAGGCGGGCCCACTCTCATATCCACTTCCACCGGACGGTCCAGACGATCAATCTTCCCTTTAGAGACACAGCAGAACATAGAACATATTTGACCGCATCAAAGCAACGCCTCTATTTCAAACCCGCAACTTTCTTTCGGTTAGCAAGCCAGCAGCGGAACGCTATCAAGCCAGCTTACTGAGGGTCCAAGGAATTAGGCTTTGTTGAGCTGCGTCATATCCATTGACTATCAACCATCTGCACGGTCAGATCCTGCCTGCACTGCATCAATATCTGGCGTTTCGGCAGCCTTCACAATGAAAGGAACACCTCAACTCGAGGTGCGAGCCATGTCATTTTTCATTTTAATAGTGTTTTTACCATAAACGCCCTGCCACAGGTTTGGAAAATCGGCACTGTTGGACGTGCTGCAACGCCTCGCCTGGCACCAGCTCTCAGCTGCCAGAGCATTTTGCATTTTTTGGCCTGTGGACCCTGAAACGCTGCGGCGGTACGGTAAGCTCAAGATCCCGCCGTGTCGAAATGAGAAAGAAGGTTCCCCGGAACCGGTAAGGCTTTCCCGTCCCGTGGCTCGTCAGGTTGGTAGGTATGCCTGGCGCACGCATCTACCTTCAGACGACTACGTTCTCACGAACCCCAGGGATCGGTGATACTGTGTGTCAATGATAAATTTCTGTGACGATGCAAGGGGGAGAATACAAATAAAGACCGGGAAAATGGTGTGGTGCTGGGAAGAAAGGTATGTCTAGTAAGTGGAAGTGCTAAATGCGTTTCAGGTGAATGCTACGGTCCGAGATAAGACTTGGTACCACAGCTCAGGCATCCGCTGCAGATCCGTTAGCCTTCTCAGCGGCCGCAATACGAGCCGCTGTAGCAAGATCAGCTTTTGGCCCCTTGTTGACGCTCAAACTCCTCGTCGGGGTAGCTGCCCCGGGAGGAGTCGTGGCTGGCTTGTGCTCCGTCTCCCCCGCATCCCTACGTCGAATCATCTCGGCCTCGCTGATCATGTGGCTCTTGGGATGAGGTGGTACGTAGTTCTTCTGTGCAGCCAACTGTTCCTCCAACAAGCCTGCCGATGCGGCGATGAAACCGAGGAAGGGAGGCGATGGGTTGAGTGGACGCGAGCAGAATTCGGGATGCGCCTGCATACCGACAAAGTATGGGTGGTTGCGCAGCTCGGCGATCTGCATTCGCTCTCCCTTTTCGTCTCTTCCGACAAATTTGAGCTCGTCGACGCCGGTAGAGGCATCCTGTGCGGTGGAAGAGGGGTATCCGAGTCGGGGAGATGTGAAGGAGAGGGGTGGCGAAGTGGCGGGGATTGTGGGGATGGAGCTAGGCGCTTTCTGTGATGCGGCTTTAACCGAAGGGTTGCTGGCGGCGCTCTCGATGCGTTCGACGTATTCAGGGTTGACTTCGTATCGGTGACGGTGACGCTCCCAAACGACGGGTTCACCGCCGTAAAGCTGGCGGATCTTGCTCCACTCTTCGGTGCCCTTCTGGAAGATGGAAGGTCGCAAGCCAAGACGCATTGTACCACCGAGGTGAGTCTTGCTGATCTCGGGCATGTAGATGATGACGGGGTCCTTGCAGTTGGCATCGAGTTCGGCGGATCCGGCAGTCTCAATGCCGAGCACGTTGCGCACGTACTCGATGACGGCAATCTGGAAACCAAGGCAGATACCAAGGTAAGGAACCTTCTTCTCTCGTGCCCAACGTGCTGCACTGATCATACCCTCGGTACCTCGCGTACCGAAACCACCGGGAACAATGATACCCTTGGCCGAGCAGAGAGCCTGCCAAGCTTGGTGGTATTTGACGGGGTTCTCGCTCTCGGCAGCATGCTCGAGGTCGCTCGACTCGACCCACTTGAGCTCTAGCTTGCGGTGGCATCGAAGCGCGGCGTGCTCGAGCGACTTGACAACCGAGGTGTATGAATCGTGCAACGAAGTGTACTTGCCGACAAGAACAATCTCGACCTTGTCAATCTGTCGGTCGTGACCGATGGTGAGATCGCGCCAACGTGTTCGGAGCTCCTTGCCCTGTTCAATCATAGCACGAGAGATGGTACCGCTGATGTCGAGGTTGAGACGCTTCTGGAAGAAGCGGAGCATGCCTTGCTCCTCGAGGAGCAAAGGAACGTGGTAGGTGGAGGAGACGTCGTGTACGGCCATGACCTGTTCGGGAGCAACGTGGCAGAACATGGAGAGCTTGTTGATGACGGCGGGCTCGAGACGAACGGGGCAACGAGCAGCGATCATGTCGGGAACGAGACCAAGACCACGAAGGTCACGAATGGCAGCCTGGGTAGGCTTGGTCTTCTGCTCGCCACCGATGACGGGGACCAGACTGACGTGGATGAGAGCAAAGTTTTCGTGACCGACGCGGAACTGGAACTGACGCATGGCCTCGACGAAAGGAGCCGACTCAATGTCACCGACAGTACCACCAAGCTCGATGATGCAGACCTCGGGAGATTCGCCGCTGCCATCGATGGGGCGCGAAGCTTCCCTCTCGATCCAGTCCTGAATAGCATTGGTCAAGTGAGGCACGATCTGAACCGTCTTACCGAGGTAGTCGCCCTTTCGTTCCTTCTCAATGACCTCGCGATAGATCTTGCCGGTGGTGATGTTGTTGTCACGGCTGAGGGTGACATCGAGGTATCGTTCGTAGTTACCGAGGTCGAGATCGGCCTCTCCTCCATCGTCAAGAACGTAGACCTCACCGTGCTCGGTGGGAGACATGGTACCGGCATCGATGTTCATGTAAGGATCGACCTTGATGGCAGTAACACGAAGGCCGAGGGTCTTGAGAAGAAGACCGGTGGAAGAGGCGATAACACCCTTGCCGATACCGGAGATGACACCTCCACTGACAACGATGTACTTCATGTTGCTAATATTGAACGGGATGTTGGACCGTGAAGGAGAGATGTGAAGGGTGAGAAGATGAGAAGATGAGACGATACGTTGCCTTAGAAATCCGCCGATGCTGCTACCGATACTGCGACGACCTCGAATCGCAGTGCTGTGTTCAGTGCAAAGTGGTGCTACTTTGTCGGTGCGATTTGTCGATGGATAGGAATGATGAGAGGCGATGACGAGATGTCCGGATAAGGTAGGAGGTAATAGAAGGACAAGATGATGTTGTCCGACTCCGTCTCTAAAGCTTTCCACTTCAGCTGCGAAGCATGTTCGTGGAGGTCGACGCTCTGTTCAGATGCCAAAAGAAAGTTGGAAAAAATTTCTAGCTGCGCGATGTTTCTCAAATTTTGATTGCTGCGCTCTAAAGCCTGCTCACGTTCCTGTAACGCCTCTCTCGTGGCTCACAAAGTAAAGAAGAGCGGAAGTCGGCGTTCACTCAACGCGTCGCGCGAAACAGCTCTTCAGCTGTCTGCCTGCTGCCACTCGCACCCTGAGCTGAGGCCTCAATTGCAGCCAAAGCCAAAGCTGAGAAGACCCTGAATTCTCAAACCCAACAGCGCCTGGTAAGTGCGGCACAGATGCACGCGAGCCAAAAGTGTTGGAGTTGGAAGCAACACACATTTTGGCTGAGTCGATTGACACTCTCTAGATTGCGGAAGCTTTCCTCCTCCTCCTTTCCACCCAACCTCAGCACCTTCGCATTAGATCACCTCATTCGACACATCACCTGCAAGCCGTTCTTCTGGCAGCTGCAACACTAGCATTTGGCCAAGATGCCAAGCGCAACAAGACGTCGTCGAATCGAAGAGAGCGACGAAGAAGATGCAGGACCCTCTCAGCAGCAACGACGAACGCAGGCGACGAGAACACTTACCGAAGCCGTCACATCTTCCTCTTCTGGTCCTAGTGGCTCCAACACCGTAACAGGAATCGATCTTGAAGGGGAGCTTCGACCGCAACCTTTGACCCGAGCTCAAGTGCCCAACATCCGTCAACTTATGGCTGACCTCAAGACGCAAGACCAATCCATCCTGCGTTGCATTGAACTTCTTCACGATACTTCCGAACAACTTGCCGAAGCTTTCCGTCACGAAGACGAATGTCAAGAGATTCTCCAAGCCGATGCTGATCTACGAGAGCTCATTGATGCTCAGGCAGAGAAAGCGATCCGTCGTAGAGTGCTGGAAGAGATCTCGCAGGATCTCCAGGCAAATGTTCACGTTGAAGATCCAGCAAAGAAGTACAAGGATGAAGTGCGGGATAGGTTGGATGCGTATAATAAGCAGACGAGTAGGAAGAAGTATGCCAAGAACACGGATTATGAAAACTTTAGGAATACGCTTTGGGTAGCGAAGGAGGAAGGGGCTATGCCAACGATGAAGGATTTGATCCCTGCCGAAGATGGGGATGAGAATGACGAGGAAGATGACGATTTCACAATGGGCGGAGAGACGCAGAACTTTAGATGTCCGCTTACGACCAACGTCCTTGAAGATCCACTTACGAAGTACGTTCCCTCCTTTCCTTTCACCCTACCTCTTCACTTTTCCAGCTTTCCACTTTTACTGACACATCCTACCCTCGTTCTCTGCGTTCCATTCATGGTGGAATCAACAGTACGCTCTGCACGCACTCCTACAGCCGCGCAGCAATCGAAGAATACGTTCGATCGGGCAACAACCGTTGTCCAGCCGCCAGTTGCGTGGCTCAAGTTAGCGAACGAAGTCTTAAGCAAGATCCAGGCTTGATCAAAAAGGTGGCGGCGTTCAAGAGGAGAGAGGAGGAAAAATTGATTGCTCGTCGTCAGAATTCGACCGTCTTGTACTGATATATACCCATCGCCATTGACCGAGCAGAGCAATGCAACTCTTCAGTGCTGTTCGCATACGCGATCACGAACGAATGGGTGCACAGAGACACAACATGGCACAATCTCAAGGAAAGGTGCGGTGAGAATCTTTGCAATTGACAAATATATGAGAGTTGGCCAAGCTGAGAGGGAGCCAACACAGTGAAGGGGAGGAAAGGGGGGAAGGGAGAAACTGTAGGTCGCGACATCGCGCTTATGCAATGGCACTCATGACCAACTGACAAGCGGCTTCCGACTCAGCCCTGACCGACAGCTCCATCGTCACACCTTGACCAGCGGCAAAGGTCATTCTGCATCTCGTCAAAGCTTTGACCGCTTTACCTGGGCTAGCCACCGCACCTGACAAGTTCAACGTATGCACAGATGTCGAGCTTGGACTTTCTGTTCCACCAAGTGGCATCATACCCAACAACTCGATCAATGTATCGCATGCTGTTTTCAAGCCGTCCAAGGCAGTCAAAGCAAACGTCTCGGTTGCTTCGTGTCCCGATGCCAACTTTTCCCACTCCTCACCAAAGTTGGCGTACAGCGGCTTGACGTAATCCGCAACACCGAGTTCGAGTTCTTCGGTTTGATATTCGTCGTCGTAACCTTCTTCTTCGGGTTCGCCTGAAGATGGATCGACTTCTTTCGATACAAAGCGCAACGTGTTGGAGAGAGTGGCCTGGGCAAAGTCGGTCGCCCCGCCTTCGCGTGTGAAGGAAACGTAGACCACTCCGCTTGGGTTTTGCGCAGACAATGCAGGGACAGTGACGATAAAGTCTTCCTGCAACCCAGCTTCAGCTGCGCCACCAACCACAACAGCGACATTCTCGAGTACCGTATCTGGCAACGTGTTGGTGACGTTGTATTGGATAACGACGTGGTCGGCAAAGATGTGCTTGACGGCACTGACAACGTATTCGGTCTCCGACTCGGTAAGCTCGACAGGCTTCTGCGAGCTCTTGAGCACGGGTCCGTAGTCGGCAAACTGAGGAACTTCGGAGAGCTGCTTGGCATACAAAGTCTCCGAATCAACCGAAGAGGCAGCCTTGGATGTCGATGCGCCATTGTTGGAGGAGGCGTGGACACTCTGCGAGCTGTCGGCAGCCATAGCGACGCTTGCTGTGGCCTGGCTCTTGGCTCGCAGCGCTTCTTGCCGCGACTCCTCGCGAGTAACGCGTGGGATCTTGGACATATCAAAGACGCTAGTGGACGAGGATGGGTCCGAGACATACGATTGCAGTGCCGATTCGAGGGCGGTAAGCTTGTAGCTCGAGTCGTCGTTGACCACCTTGGCAGCCAGCCTAGACTCGCGAAGCACGCGCAGGTACATGGCAGCACGATCGCGCACCTCGTCATCCACATCGTCGAGGCATCGCTCAAGCAACACCTTGATCCTGCCGTTTAGACCCTTGTCGGCAATACCGAACTTGGCAAGCGAGCTGACGGCGGCAGCACGAACAATGGCGTTCTCGAGAATGACACGATTGTAGATGTATCGGATGTACTTCTGAGGTTGAGGCATCTTGGGACCCTCGACACCGAGCAAGTGCAAAATGCGGACGCTGAGCTTGGTGAACTCGCAGTCTTCGATGAACTCGCAAAGGTGAGCAAGCGCGGTCTCCTTGCATTCGCCGATAAACTTGATCATGTCAAAGATAGCCTCAACTACGGCACGTTTGTACTCGAAACCGCCTTCGTCGCGAAGCACGCCAGCGAGGAAGCTGAGCATGACGGTCTGCTTGGACGGGAACTTGAGACAGAGACTGCGGATAGCATCGACGACGATGACCTTGAACTCGTCGCTGATCTCGGACATGAAGCCGCTGATCTGCTTCATGAGACGGTCGACGGAAGCCTCGTTACCGGTCTTGAGCAGAGTGGTGATAGCGTATGTGGCGATGCTTCTGTTGGTGTCGGTGATGAGGTTCTCCATGTCGACGTTGCAAGTCTGAACAGCCGCAGGCTGAGTCTGAGCGAGCTTGGCGAGAGTTCGGATGGCGGCGAACTTGAGGGTAGACTTGGGCGAAGACAGGAAGAGCTGAAGCACGGCGATGGGTCGGTAGAGGTCCTGTGTTGACACGCCCCTCATCTCGCAAATGACACGAGCAGCTTCGTAGTTGACCATGTCGCTCTTGTGTCGAAGCCATCCTTCGAGAAGCTCCATCATAGGTGCACGAAGGTTGGGATCCTCCTCGGCCACCTTGGCAGCGTAACGAACAAGCATGCAGATGGCGTAAGGGCTCCTGAGAACACTGCCTTGGCCACTGGAAGCGCCGCCACGGCCTCCACCAAGCTGCTGAACGAGCTTGGTGATCGCCATACGGTCACCTTGGCGGATGAGGTAGAGCAGACCGAGAGCATGGTACTGGGTGATGTAGCTGCTGCTTGCGACGGCTTGGTAGCTGCTCTGCGCCTGAGACTGCGACGAACCAAAGCCGAGGTAGCTACCAGCTCCAGCGAAACCACTAGAGAAGCTGGCACCGGACGAGCTCTTGGAGTTGATGGCTTCCTGCGCTTCGTTACCCCATCGACGGACGACATCTCGAGCGGCAATCTGAAGTTGGTAGGCGGAGACAAGGGCGGCCGAGCTGATGGAGGTGTTCTTGTCGACGATGGCGGATTTGAAGAATCGCTCGAGACCCTGAACCATGGAAGGATCAACAACTCGAGTCAAACCGCGAATGGCGTTGGGACGATAGATGACCTCGACATTGGGCTGCATATCCTTCATGATGGAGGCGGTAACCATGATGACATCGTCGGAGAAGGGGCAGAGCTCCTTAATGGCAAGGTAGACCATCTGTCGAAGTGCAGGATCCTTGTGCTGGAAGAGCTTGGTTGCTCCGAAGAAGAGAGTGGTGGCCTCCTGTCGGCTGAAAGTCTCGCCCATGTACAAGAGGTAGATGACCTTTGTCAAGAGGATGCGGCATTTTCGAGGACTGATGGGCGTCTCGTTGAAGACACGAGCTTCTTGAATGACGGAAGTTTTGTCCTGGTAGAAGCCGGTGGACCCGACCTCTTCATCCTTCTTGAACGACATGGTCAAAGAGATGCAGCCAGGCAGGCGATTGTCGTCGTGTTGAGACCAGGCTCCGTGTTGCGATGGCGACGGAGACTACTGCCTATGGACCGCACAGTGTCGGGCGAAGGAGAAGGAAAAGTTGTTCGGGATAGGTGAAGCGATGTAGCGATTGAGAAGAAGTGTTGGAGATGATGATGCGACGATTCAATTCAACTGTGGAATGAGCATCGCGTGTCAGTCAGTGCGTGTGTGTGTGTGAGTGTGTGTGTCTGTGTCTGTGTGTCTGTGCCTGGCAGTCTTGAAATCGGCAGACGAAAGAACAACCTTCCAGCTCAACACTCAGACTCTGACACCGCGCCTGTAAATGAGTGTGTGTTGCGGGTTTCGGACGCGGGACTGACCGTCTGCCTAAATTCACTCTTCTGTCACTTTGCTCGCGGTGTGTTGTTCATTTCAACTTGGTCGGTGCGCTGGCTTAGGTTCGAGACGCAGTATTTCACCGTGATCGGGCATATTCAGATCAATGTCAGAGATGGGTGACAGATAATCACGTAATGTGTTCTGAACGAGTGTAAGCCCTACGGGTCTAACATCTCACTCATCCGATCATCATCTCGAGCTTTCCCGATGCCTTGCTCATCATAGATCCGCTTGGAGTCACATTCTGCCTTGATGATGCTGTGATGTCAATCACGGATGACGACGAGGAGGTGTTGCAAAGTAAGGCAAGGAGAGTACTGACTGAAAGAGGCAGCACGCAGGCAAATTCAAGTCTGCAGAGTGCAAATCACGTCACTTGAGCCAAAAAAGAGGTAATTTGATGCTCGTTGCGTGAGCAAGACGCTTTCGCACCTCACTTGAGCTTTTTGAGCGTTTGACCATGCTCGTTTGTTGTCAGATCTGCAGGCATGCATGTAACAGTGACTTCGCCTGCTCCTTCTTCGCAGGCAGCAGCATTGTTCGAATGCAACACCTAAAGTCGCCTCCGCAAGGAGGTTAACAAGCAGAGCAAACATGATGCCGTGTGCACCGACGAATATACAGTAGTCACTAGCTACAGACAATGATTGCGGCACGAAAAGCTAAAAATGGACTCCGGATTTCACGCAGCTGAAAGTAAAGTACAAGACTGAGTTCCATGCTGTAGCTACCCTGAAGACACAACCCTATATCCATGTATTCGAGAACAGTCAAGTTGTGATCTCGCTTCTGCTTTCATTGCCGGTGAGACAGCAGTCACCAGATCAACCGGCTCCTCGAGCTCCTGAACATCCGAATCGATCCGGCTTCGAAAGTCACAGACCGTGCCTACCTTCTGCTTCCTTTGTTGCTATCAAATGCATGCTGTGTACATTGCCGATCGTTGGACAAGGTGAAGAATAGGTAACGGTGGATTCCTTTTGCGATGATGGCTACCAAGCCGATTTTTTGCACTCTTGATCAAACGTCTGCAGCGGGCAAGAAGACTTGTGAGCCAGCTGACCGCGGACAAGACATCCGAGTCGGCAATCAATCGACTCTTTTGGGCTCGATTGTCGGAAGCAACGACTGACTGAGAGTGAGTGTGTCTCTTAAAACGTGCTAAACGCAAGCCGAAGCCTTCAATTTTAGCCAACCAATCACTGCAGACAGGCAGTCAAAGTGTGGGAAGGCCTTGCATCGTGAATCATCCGACGCCCATTCTTGGGCAGAGCAGCAGCTCGCTCACTCACACACACACGCACACATCTTCACTCAAGACCCGAAAGGCCTGCTTTTTGGCTTAATGCCGCGGTCGCGTACGGCGCCTTTTTTTGATTTTTCTGAAATCGGAGCTGAGCTGTTCTTTTGAAAGCGTTTCCGGCTGCAGTCAAGCTGCAGTTACAGTCGCTCTAGCCATTTGACGCTCTCATGCCCCACCAGCCAACTTACGACTCTTTGAATTGAACCCTCTCTCGCATCCATTGTGACTTCTGGCTTCCATATTCGTCATCTTGACCCTATCTGATCCTTTTCTTTGCAATGCTCTAGCTTTCTCTTCACTCTCTCTTTCATCCGTCTTCCGTCTCTCAAGCACTCCAACACTTTCTTCTCGCATACCCGCTAGCTTGCACGAAGCACAGACACAGTACACACGACTCAACCTTATCGCCAGCTCCATCTCTATTCCAGCCTGCAACACATCTCTCTTAGCCGCCGAATCATCGGCCAGGCTCATCGTCGATACTGTCAACTTCCTAGCCCATAGCCTTGCTCGTGACCGGACCCGCCTTGCACCACTTCTGTCTTCCTTCTTCCGACAGTCCCCTTCGTCACCTTCCGCACCATCATCTGACTCACCTACACCATCTCCGCCCAAACCCTGTGCGGTCTCATCGAATCCGCAGTGTCGTGATCTTCTATTATCGCCAACTGACCATTGTCCTCGCCGTCGCCTCTCGTGGCTTGATCAAATCTTTCCAACTAACCCGAGCGCCTTGACACTCTCAGCACCACCAACAAGGCTCTGGCCGAAGTCATGCCATTCGAGGAGAGTCCAAACTCCTTCCTTTTTGGACTCAACCAATTCACTTCACCCCCCGCCGATTCTCAGGACGAAAGCGGCTCCAACTCACGATCTGACAACATGCTGGCCAATTTGGATGCTTTTGCTGCCGCCGACGATGTGGCTGGCGGCTCCGGCCAGAACGATGCCATCGGTGGCCAAGCTCCCAACTTTGCCGACCAACTCGCGCTTTGGACCAACGCCAACTTTAGCTTCGACGGTCCTACAGGTCATGCCTTGCTAGGCGACGAAGAGAAGGAGAAGGAGGAAGCAGAGCACAACCGTCGACGAGAGGATGAGAATCGTCGTAACCAGGAAGAGGAGCGCGAGAGGCTCGCTAGGAATGCTGCTGCAAGCTCGCGTGGTAGCCATGCTCTCCGAGGCAAGGCTCGCGATGTCGATTCTCACTCGTCTGGCTCTGCTCAGCCTTACACTCCTTCATCTCAGCCGCATGCCAATTCGTCTCACGCATCGCAGCACTCGCAACAGCATCACCAGCAGCCCTTCTTTCCTGGCGCCCCCAACTTCAACGCTACAGCCAGGCCATCACCCTCAACTAACACCTCTGGCCCTGGTGTTGGTACGCCCTTCCAGCTCTTCAATAGCTTCCCTAACCTCCAGCAGCAGGTCGGAGGCCAAGCTGGTCAGAATGCATCACACGCATCTCCTCAGCCCGCCTTTGGTGCGCCCGGCTCGCTCGACATGACTTCCGCTCTAGCTTTGCAGCACTTGCTGGCTAGCAATCCACTGGCCTTGGCGAGTCTGAGCCAGCTTGCAGGTCTCACCAACCCTCAGTTGCAGTCGCACCTTGCCGGCATTGTCAATGGCGGCGCTGGCTCGGTTCCGGGTGCAGGTGCTGGTGCCGGCGCCTTCAACCCTGCGGCGGCGCAACAGCAACACAACAATGGCCCAGCGAGCGCCAGCTCAACGCCATGGCTCGGTGCTCAGTCTCTAGCAGCTTCTCGTGCCAACAGCATTGCCGGACCGTCCCCACAGAACGTCAACTTTCCCTCTCAATTCAGTCATGCCGTACCAGGCTCCTCTCATGCTCAGATGTCGCCTGCAGCCCCGAGCGGTCCCAACGGGCTAGTCAACGGTACAGGTGCTCCTGCTAGCAGCCATGCTGGCGTCAACGGAGACGCATCCACTCGACCCACTTCGTCTCACGGCGCAGAGGCATCCGGATCTGGCTCCGCACCCAAAAAGAAGAGGACCAGCACTTCTGAGGGCAAGAAGGCACAGATTGAAGCCGACCCAGATGACTCGGATGAGGTTCTTGGCCGACTTGAAGATATCGAGCGACGCTACGAAATTCCCCCACTCAAGCTCATCGATACTGGCAACCCCGAAGCCGATGCCGAAGCCAACCGTCTCGCCATCGAGGAAGACAAGCGTCGACGAAACACTGCTGCATCCGCTCGTTTCAGGATCAAGAAGAAGCAACGTGAAGCTGCACTTGAAAATGCCACCAAGGAGCTTCAGCAACGTTTGTCCGATCTGGAGGCTGAAAACGCACGCCTGAGGACCGAGAATGGCTGGTTGAAGAGCCTCATTACTGTCCGACCCGACCAAGCTATGCCCGGTGGGTTGGATCAGAGTGCAGTGCCCAATCCCTTCTCCAACTTGGCAGGTCCCAGTGGCAGTCATCAGCTTCAGCATCCATCGGGTCCTCCGACCGCGCACGGCTCGCCTGCAATTGGCACGCCTAATGGGGATACGCACTATAGCCGCGAAACGCCAGATCGACAAAGTGGTCTTCACCCAAGGGGCGTCGGCACTAATGCCGGTGATGACAATCCCAAGTCGAAAGCTAATAACGCAGCCAAGAACGGCGCCAACGGCAACGCTGCTTCGCAGTTGAAGCGCGATCGCGATGAGTGAAAGTCTCTCCTCGTTCTCAATGGCTTGCAGATGCGTACTGCGGGAACTGGGCTCCAACAGCCTTCTTATTGATCCAACTCAATCTCAGCACAATCGCCTGCCCATCACAAGCTCTACCTCTCAAATATCAGCTTTCCAGCCAGAATCTTTCCCTCTCTTGTAGCAACAATTTCTCGCGTACCTCCAACACGGTCCAGAACAGGTTCTTCTCCGCGTGCTATACCCCTCTCTTTCCCTCTTTTTCCCTTTTCCTCACCTTTCCACTTGATTTGTGCTCTCTTGTGCCCGTCTGGCATCTGACGACACTCGAGATGCTTTTGTTCACCTTTCTTTATGACGTGTACCTTCCTCCTCCCTCTATCTCTATCATCTTTATCTGTTCTTCTTTGTATCAATGCAAAATCTGCCACACACACAGACACAGTCGCAAAGACTCGTTTGATCATGACATTGAACAAAACAACTAAGTTAAACAATGATAAGATCGTCTCTACAACACGAACAATAAAGCAACTCGTCGTTTGCAAACTGGGCCCGTTGTCTTCCAGCCTGTTTCAACATCTCCCCCTTATCGGGTCCCAATGCACTCGTCATGGAGTTGGAAGGTGTATGACCTTTGCTTTCCAACCTGACTGCTTGAATGTTTGGCAACCCTGCTTTCCCTTCAGCCGGAGAAGCGGAAGGGGGGGAGGGGAGATCGGTGATTCGCGCGGCGAGCATTTGTAAGCTTTCCCTACGCCTATGTCTTTGTGCTGCGGGAAGGGGGAGTTCGGCTGCTGAAACTGTGCGGATGCCTCTCCTCGTCGCCGTTGGTGAATTTTGTGTAGCTTCTTTTTCTTTCGACGGTGATGCTAACCCACCAGCAGGGGAAGAGGAGTTAAATTCGTCGTACGATAAAGCCTCCCTTTCGGCAAGGGGGGACAAAGTTGGGACGTGAGAAGAAGTGACACTTCGACGATGACTTTTGCTGCTCCCTCCACTAGTACCTGCGCCATTAGCATTAGCGTTGACGGTGGGTTTCGGAGGCGTAAGCATCGCCGCCCCGTTCGAAGCCGAATTGGACCGTCGCAACCGTTCCTCCAACTCAATGGCCTTCTTTGTGGCACGATGAGCTTTGTCCGTCTCCTCAAACACTTGCGCTTCCAACTTGCGAATTTGCGAACGCAACGTACTCGACTCCAACTCGTGCGTCTGTATCACATCTTCCACGTGATCCTTGCTGAACACGGTCTTGTTGTCAACCTCTACCTTCGCCGCTGCTGAAGACTTTGCTTCGATCAACTTGGATTTAGCCAACTCCAACTCGGAACGCAGGGTTTCGACCTCCAACTCGGTTTCAGCATGAGTCGATTCGAGGCTGGAACGGAGGGCAGCGAGTTGCGTGCGAAGTTCCGCGTTTTCCTTCTTAGCAGCTTCGGCGGAAGATTTGGCGGTAAGATGCTTCTTCTTCAATCCACTAACTTCCGAAGTGAGCTTATCGAGTTTCGATGCCGCCGAAGACTTCTCCTCTTCGGTCGATGTAAGAGTGGACTTGGCGGCGTCCAATTCTGCTTTGACTTCGGCGAGCTGCGCTTGAAGGCTGGACAGGGAGGATTGAGATTCTTGCAAAGCGGATTCTAGTCGCTTTCGTTCGGCGGAGAGGATGGATTCGTGCTCTTTCGACTTGGCGTCCAAAGTGGATGCGTGATCGTTGCGAAGCGTTTCCAACTCTTTCGACTTCGTCTCCAAGGCTGATGCGTGATCGCTGCGAAGCGTTTCGAGCTCTTTCGACTTTATGGCCAACGCCGAAGAGTGGTCATTGCGCAGCATTTCCAATTCCTTCGACTTCTCAGCCAAAGCACCAGAATGGACGCCTTCCAGAGCCTTGATCTTCTCATCGCGCTCTCTCAATTCCTTCTCCTGCTTCGCCAAATCACCTTCCTTCGCCTCAACTTCTTTCTTCACCTTCTCCAGTTCCACCTCTCTCTTCTTCTCCTCTTCCTCCATTGTCCCTACCCGTTCTTTCACCTCTTCCACCTCCTTCTCCCTCAACCTTATCTCGTCTCTTGCCCTTTCCAGCCCGTTGCTCAAGTCCACCATCTCGGCTGTATGCGCTTTCATCTGCGAGTCGCGCTCGCGTTGAACCTTCTCGAGCGAAGCTTGCAAAGCTTTCGTCTCCTTCTGATGTGTAGTGGTGGCAGTGGTGAGTTTTGTTTGAGCTTCGTCGAGCTGGGTGCGGTGTGCAGCGAGGGTGGAAGTGTGCTCCGTGCGCAAAGCGTCAAGTTGGGAGGTCAGTGCGTTGGACGTGGCTGTGTGGGTTTCAATTGCAGCTGCGAGTTCCGCTTTGAGAGATTCAATTTGCGCAGAGGAAGCGGTTGCTTTAGATTCGTGCTCTTCAGTGAGCTTAGCGAGAATAGCGGCGTGCTCGGTCTTGGCTTTCTCGTGTTCGGCTTTGAGTGATACGAGTTGCTGAGAGGCGGTTTGATGAGCTTCAGTGGCCTGGGCGATGGCTTCGGCAGACTCTGCCTTGGCCTTGTCGTGAGCTGCTTTGAGCGATTCGAGCTGCTTGGCGGCGGCAGCAGCGGCAGCTTTGTGCTCTTCAGAGGCTTTGGACATCGCATTTGCATGCTCGGCTTTGGTCTTCTCGTGCTGCGACTTGAGTTCTTCAAGCTGCTTGGAAGCGATTGTCGAAGCAGTTTTGTGTTCGTCGGCAGCCTTCTTGATCGCGACCGCATGATCGGACCTTGCCTTCTCTAGCTCGGCCTTGACAGCTTCGAGCTGCTTGGAGGCGGTCGCAGAAGCTGTCTCGTGCTCTTTCGTCGCGTCGGAGATAGCTTTGGCGTGCTCCGCTTTCGCCTTCTCCTGTTCGACCTTGAGATCGTTGAGTTGCTTCGCGGCAGCTGCAGTGGCGGTCTTGTGGTCCTCAGAGGCTTTTGCAATCGCTTCAGCATGCTTAGCCTTGAGATTCTCAATTTCTTTCGAAGCCGTCGCAGCCGCTGCTTCGTGATCTTTCTGAGCCTTCGAGAGAGACTGTGCATGCTCCGCTCTGACAATCTCGTGCGCGGCCTTTAGGTCTTCGAGCTGCTTGGCAAGCGTCGTTGTCGCAGCTTGGTGCTCCTTAGAAGTCTTCGCCAAGGCTTCGGCGTGCAGAGCCTTGAGAGCTTCGAGCTCCTTCTCCGCCTTTGCGACAGCAGCTTCGCGCCCCTTCGTAGCCGTTGCAATCGCCTGAACATGATCAGCTTTAGTCTTCTCATGCTCAGCCTTGAGGTTGCTCAGCTGCTTCTCCATTTTTGCAGTGGTAGCTTTGTGATCCCCATCAGCCTTAGCTACCGTCTCAGCGTGCTTAGCCTTGAGAAGCTCACGCTGCTTGCTGGCTGCTGCAGCTGCCGCCTCGCGCTCTTCGGAAGCCTTCGTCAACGCAGCAGCGTGCTCGGCGTTCGCCTTCTCGTGTTCAGCCTTCAGATGCTCCAGTTGCTTCGCTGCGATAGCCATAGCCTCCTTGTTCTCTTCTTCGACCTTCTGTAGCGCCTCGGCATGTTCGACCTTCAACTTCTCTTGCTCAGCCTTCGACTCTTCAAGTCGCTTTGCTGCAGCTGTGACCGCAGCTTTGTGCTTCAACGAAGCGTCCTTGGTCGACTTTTGCGCTGCAGCAAGCTCCTTTTCGAGGCTCTGCAGCTTCTCGGTCTGCTCCTCGACTTGCTTCTGCAGCAATTCGGCTTCCCCTGACTTGGACTCGAGATCCTTCTCAGCCGAAGCGGCTTGGTCGGTGAGCTTCTTGATATCGACCTGCGCGCCCTTGAGCTTGCCCTCAAGACTCTGCACCACCTCGACCTTCTCTTTAAGCTCCGAGCTGACCTTGTTGTGCACAGCGGTAGAATCCGACAGCTTAGCTTCCAGTTCTTTGATCTGCGCCTTAGCTGTCTGCATTTCCTTCGCTTGAACCTCGGATGCCTTGACTTGTTCGTCGTGCTTGACCACAAGCGCTTTGTGCTGGCCCTGTACGTCTTGCCACTTCTGCTTGACATCGTCATGCGCGCCTTGTAGCTCTTTCAGCTTCTCACCGAGCTTGCTCCCTTCAGCCCGGGCAGACTCGTAATCCTTCGATATCTTCTCAACCAGAGATCGCTGCTTCTTGAGCTCAGCTTGCGCGGTCTCGTGATTGGCCGTCGTCTGTTTATGCAGCTTGGAGAGCTCGTCGTGTTCAGACGTCTTGTCCTTGAGTCTGGTCTCAAGATCGGTACGCTGCTGCTGTGTTAATGCGAGCTGCTTAGCGAGATCTTCCGCCTTGGATCGATGCGTGTCGGCCTCAGATGTCTTGTTCTCGAGCTCCTGACGTCTAGCTTGCAAGTCACCTCGAAGCTTTTTGACCTGAGCTTGGGCGGAGGAAGCCTCCGCGGTGGCCTGGGCGAGCTTGGCGTCCGTGTCTTTGACTTTCGATTCGAGCGTTGCGAGCAGCTTAGCCTTCTCGTCAGCGGACGCCTGATTCGATTTTGCCTCGGCAAGCGCTGTCTCGAGCTCAGTGGTCTTGCTCTTGAGTTCGTATTGCAGCTGATCGATCTGTGCCTTTGAAGCAGTGGCCTCGTCGGTGACTTTAGCGATCTTCGAGTCAGCCTCAGTGATCTTAGCTTCGAGCTTCTTGATCTGCTCGGCCTTCTGCTGATCAGAAGCTTTACTATCCTTCGCTTCCGACTGCGACGCTTCGAGGTCCTTGCTCTTGGCCTGCAGCTCACTCTGAAGCTGCTCGATACGAGCCTTAGCATCGGATGCCTCGCCTGTAGCCTTTCCAAGATTCGCCTCGGTGCTTGCCACCTTGACTTCCAAAGTCTTGATCTGCTTGACTTTGTCTTCCGCAGACGTCTTGTGGGTCTGCACGTCCGACTTGGTGGCTTCGAGCTCCTTCTGCAACTTGGCCCTCTCTTCTGTCAGCAGACCAGAAGCCTTTTCGAGACTGGCATGCTTATCTTGCAAGCTGGCGATCTTTGCTTCGTGCGCTTTGACCTTCTCGTGTGTTGTCGCAAGCTCCTTGTCCTTCGCCTCGGCGGAGACACGGTGCTTGTCAGCGAGGCTCGATGCTTCACGGTGGTCGCTCGTCACCTTGGCGAGTTTGGCATTTAAGCTCTTGTTGTCTGACTCGGCAGCGCTGTGCTTCTCGCGAAGGTCGTCGATCAGTGCATCGAGCTTGCTTTTGTCGGCCTCAAGCTTCTTGACTGCGTCTTCCGATCTCGACAGCGTGGCCTTAACATCCTTCAGCTCTGTGTTTGTCTTCGATGCTTCCGCTTTGGCTAAATCCAAATCCTTTTGACCGTCGGCTGCAGTCTGCTGTGCTTCCTTGTGATCAGCCTTGGCCTTGTCGAGCTCGGAAAGGAGCGACTTAACTTTCTTGTCAAGCTCGTCTCCTTGCTTGGTGGCCTTCTCCAGCTCGGCCTGATGCTGCTTAGCAGCAACCTCAGACTGCTTGTGGGCCTTAACCTCGTCGTCAAGCTTGGCTTGTAAGGCCTTGAGCGACTCTTGCACCTTGTTCGACTCATCCTTCGACGAAGAAAGTTTTAAAGTGAGCTCTTCAACCTGCTTCTCTTGCTGAGCTCGGGCTGCCGCTGCCTCCTGAAGCTCCTTTTGCGCTTGCTGCAGTTCCTTTTGGGTTTGATCATGCTTGGAGGTGAGCGAAGAGAGCTCCTTTGATGTTGCCGAGCTGCTGGTTTTGTGAGCGTCGATCTCTGCACGAAGTGATGATGAGTCTTCGAGTGCTTTGGCATTGGCACTCTCGAGCTCCTTGAGCTTCGCCAGCCATTCCTTCTCCTTTGCGACGTGGGACTCGACCTGCTTCTTCGATGCTTCAAGCTCCTGTGCCGCTTTGGAGCTTGAGGTGTTGAGCGCCTTGTGATCGTCCTGGATCTTCTTCAATTGGTCGTTCAGCTGGCTGATCTGCTCCTTGGAGTCAATGCTGTCCTTCTCGGCGGTGGAGAGCTTTGTCTTGATAACCTCCAGCTCTCTCTCTTTCGCTTCGACCTTCGAAGTTGCAGTCAACAACTCTTTCGAAGTAGATGCATGCTGCTCCTTGGCCGAGCTCAGATCGCTATCGCGTTCTGCGAGCTTAGTCTCGAGCGTCTTGAGCTTATCCTGCGAGTTCTTCAACGATGCACTGAGCTTCTCGACCTGCTCAGCGGACTTTGACCCATCCTCCTTGGCATTGTCTAGAAGCTTGGCTGCCGCTTGCGCTTCGGCCTTGGCCTGCTCTTCAAGCTGCTTGATCTTACTCGTGAGATCCGAAATTTGAGACGCCTTTGCCTTGTCAAGCTTTTCCGAGCTGCCGAGTAGTTCTGCCTTTGCCTTCTCGAGAGAGTCTTTCTCCTGAGACAGTGAGTCGATCTTCTTGTTGGCATCGATGAGGGTGCTGTTGAGCTTGTCCTTCGCTTTCTGCAGAGTAGAAAGTTGCTTCTCGGCGGCAGCAGCTCGCTCTTTGACATCGGCATTGTCCTTCTCAAGCTTTGCCAGCGAAGCAGAATGCTCTTCTACTTGCTGAGATCGTGCTTCGACGTCCGCTTGTGCCTTGCTGTGCTTTTCCTCGAGCTGCTTGTGCTGCGAAGCGAGTTCAGCATGTCTGGTCTCGGCCTGTTGCAGACTGGCTTGGGCTTTGTCTTCGCGGTCTTTAGACTCGGCGAGCTTAGCTTCGAGAGTTGTAAGGGAGGTTTCGGACGTCTTTGCCTTGGCTTCGAGCTCTTTGTGCTTGGTCTCCAGCTGTGTATGCTTGCTCTCAGTCTGTTCGAGACTTGCCTTGACCTTTGCTTCGCGGTCCGTTGCCTCGGTAAGCTTGGTCTCCAACGTAGTGAATGAAGACTGGCTTGTCTTTGCCTTCTCCTCCAACTCCTTGATCTGTTTCGCTAGCTTGTCGCTGTCCGCTGAAGAGCTCTTGAGACTCAGCTCTTTCGTCTTGAGATCGGCTTCCAAGGTAGAGATTTTGCTGTTGGCATCCGACACCTGCTTGCTCAGTGTTTCGATCTGATTGGCTTTGCTGGGGTCAGCGAGCTTCTTTTCGAGATCTGCGATCGTGCTGTCTCGGCTGCTAAGCGTCTTGCGCTGTTCGTCTGCTTGCGCGCGGAGGTCTTGGGATTCTCGCTCCAACGTAGACTTTGTCTTTTCCAGTTGTTGCACATTTTTGGCATCTGAAGCGCTCTTCGTCTCAGCGTCTTTGACTTTGCCTTCCAGCTCTTTCAGCTTAGCAGCAGTCTCTTTGGCCTCGTGCGTAGCCTTGTCACTTGCGGTCTGTGTCTCCTTTAATTTGGTCTCCAGCTGCGAAGCACGGTCTTCGGCCTTCTTGTGATCTGCTTGGAGTCGGGAGACTTCTTGCTTCAGTGACGTTGCTTCATCTCCGCCCTCTTTCTTCGCTGTTTCCAATTCGGTAACTGCATTCTTGTAGGAGGCAGCTTGTGCTTCAGCCTTCTGCAGTAGATCGCGCTGCTTCTCGAGCTCCTTTTCGAGGTCTGCGGCTTTCATCTGCTGAGTCTTCATATCCTTCTCTAGCTTGTCCGTCGCCGCCTTGGTCGACTCTGCTGAGGCCTTTGCCGTTGTCTCTGCATTTGCCGTTTGTGTCTTGAGTTGCTCTTCTAATGACGATGACTGCTCCGTGGCCTTCTCAAGCTGTTGCTGTGTGCTTTCGAGCTGAGACGTCAACGCGTCGACCTTTGATCTGGCTTCCTGAAGCTCGACACTCGAGTCGGCACCATTGGCTGTCGTCTCGCTTTTGGTGTCCGGCGTGATGGTGGCCTCCTTCGTCGGTGCTGTCTCGGCGTCAGTCTCTGTTGGTGTTGATGTCCCATTTTGGGCAGCGGCAGGGAGAGCCTCGGCGATATTGTCGGTCGATGTGCTAGCTGCTGCTTCGGCCTCGGCTTCTGCAGCAGCTTTCTTCTGTGCTTGATGCTTCTTCAGCTTCGCCCTAGCGCGAGCCGCCTTGGCAGCTCGCTCAGCCGCTTCAGCGTCCGCCATTGTGTGCGATCAGGAGAAGATTTGTCGTGCTGAGCTCTGCACTTGGTGAACGGAGCTGATTTCTGAAATCTGCCCTCTACTTATTTTGCTGCAAAAGTTGTGGACGCGGCAGTTGAGACCGGCTCAGCTTTCCGTGATAGTGGTAGCGTCGATGGCGAAGAACCCTGCAAGAAGGACGGCGGTGATGTGATTGAATGAAGAGGAGGCTTGAGTGTTGGGGACTGAGGTGTACTCAGGAAAGGGTCCCGAAGAATGAAAAGCCTAAAATGAAGAGCAGGTGGCCGGTGCGTTTTCTGGTGGCTTGCGGCATTCCCGAAGGAACGCGGTGTTTCATTTTACACGTAGCGTTCCACAACGGCCAGGCACGCGAAGAACTGTTCAACTCAGAAGGACAAGAAGACCCTTTCTCTCAACTTGTTCTTGTCTCTGCGTCCGACATATCTCTGTTGGTCTCAGCACCGTCAGCTTCAGCGTCCACTTCATCCTTTCTTCAGCTACAACGGCCATCGCTTGAGACCGTGTGTGGTTCAGTCTGCACAACAAGGATCCGTGCTATGATGATATGATGATATGCTTATCTACTGTTTTACAATGTAATCTTTGCGCTCTGCTGGATGAACGAATCTCGAATGTGAATGATGCTTTCTATGCTGTGACGGTCGACGAGGCCGCATTGTCAACGGCAGCCTGTTGCCTCTCTTGCTCCTCTTTCTGCAATGCTCTCAGTCTCTTTGCTTCGAGTGCCTGCTTCTTACGTGCTGCCTCGCGCTCTTCCTCCTCTACTCTTTCCTTCTCTACTCTGATACGTTCTTCGCGATGCCTAATAATCTTCTGCATTTGACGATGCGTTCTACGAGCGGTCAAATCATCCATACGCTCGTCCAGCCTGTCATAGAGAAGCTGTTCGAGTGCCTGAGCTTGTTCTGCTGCCATTCGGTGTTGCTGGCGCAGTCGTTGGAGGAAGGCAAAGACCTCTGCTGGTTTTTGTTGGTTCAGCTGCAGCGGCGCAGGGGCTCCAGACTCGAAAGCGTCTTTGGCAGCCTTGTCTTGAGTTGATGCATGCTGGCGTGCCTGTTCGAAGCGTGCGCTGTACACGCGCCATGCTGCGTCAATGACCTGTGCTTCGGCAGCTTTGTTCTCCAGGGCCTTGGACAAGGCAATTCGCATCCAGCGCATCTCGCCGAGACTCTTGCGTTTAGCAGCTAGGGCGAAAAGCGGCTCAAACATCATGGCAGTGACAGAAAAAGTGGGAGGATCCAGAATTGGGAGGAAGTCAGCGTCCATCGCTCGTCCTGGCGCCACCGATACCTTGAGGTATTCTGGCCTGAGCTGTGCTGAGTCTGCAGCTTCAGTGCCATGCTCCTTTACTAATGCGCTTGCTGCCTGCTCGGATCGCTCGATCTCGACGCCCAAGTTGCGTGCTGTCTGTTGCAAGAGCTCTTCAGAACGGTCGAGTGCTTCCGAGATCAGACCCCTAGCGAAGAGCAAGTAGGCGCCCTTGGTCCTGCGATCCATCTCGGCGGCACGACGTCCTCCATCCTGCATCTCTGCCAATGCCATTTCGGTCGATTCCTTGGCTAAAGCCGCGACAGAGCTGGAACTACCTTCCGTCTTGAGCGCTACTGGTGAACGCAGTGGGTCTACTTCGCTGCAGCAGTGGCGGAGCAGAACCTCGAACGTCTTGGTGTTGGGCTGAACGCGATGTGGGGACGTGTATTTGAACACGTCGGGAACACTTGTCTCGTCTGCGTTGGTGCTCTGTTGCGCAACTTCAGCCTCGCGGTTGCGCATGCTGCTGAAGATATCCTGCCAGTTGGTGGCGAAGAGGCCATCGCTTGATGACGCTGTGTCGTCCTTGGCTACGTTCGTAGGCAAGGGCTTGGCCAGGGTCTCGAATGCGGTGACCATCTCTGGCACGCTTGCCTGCTCGCCGAGAGCCATGATAATGGTGTTGAGTGTGTGCGTTGTGGGAGCGACGCCATCCGATTGACTCTGCGATGATGCTGCTGAGTCAGGAGCCTCCAGGTCGATGCCATAAGCCTGTTGCATGAGCTGTTGAAGTCCGTCGATGTGACCTGCCAGCCGCAGCGTCCTGGCAGCAAAGTCGAGCGTGATCTGGTTCGGAACTACGGCGTGATCCTTCATGTCCTTGAGCAATGCCATAGTTCGGAGCGCAGCAAGAATAGCTGCAGCTCTTGCAGAAGGTGCTAAGATCTGACCGTATCTTGCCATGCCTGACGCAGCTGATCTCGCAGACTTGTCCAACTGCTTCTTCTTGCCAGAGTAGTCGAATAGCTTGGAAGCTTCTCCCTTTTGCACCCTTTCGATCTGCTCAGTGGCATGTCGGCTAAGTCCGACCATGAGCTCCCTGTAGGTATGACGGTTGGGATGAAGGCTTGACGGTGCTGCTTTGGGGGAGTTGCCGGTGATTTCGTTCCAAATAGTCGACATTGGCCCAATATGACCACCGGACGCAAGTCGAGAAAGGACATGGTTGTAGTCGGCAAGGTTCGGAAGCGCCTCGACGGTGGAGCTGCTGGAAGGTACGATGGACGAGTGGAGTCTCATATCGCGGAAGATGATCTGGACTCTGCGCATGTACTCGCGTACTGGATGTTGGCGATCGAAGATCTTGCCAGAGTGTCTAGAATTGTACGGCTCGACGAGGAGAATCTTGGAAGGTAAGGTGCCAGACTGCAGAACGGTCTGCTGTTGCTGCATGTTCTGACGACGTTTGCTCTCTGCACGAGCAAGCTTTCGAGTCCTGGATACCGATGGGTCGATAGCACGAAGGAGCTGCTGCAGATGAACAGGCTCGAGCTGTGTGAGCAAAGAGGTGGAAGCTGCCGAGGAAGTGCTGTCGATGTCGGCGTCGTATGATTCTTTCAGGTCCATGTACGCCTTCCAAACTCGGTTGGCAGCGGGATCACGAGAAGTGCTGTAGATCTCAGCGATCAGCTTCTTGACTAGCGGGTGCTTGGCGCGAGGGGCAGCAGGCTGCCTCTGGGATTGTGTTCGAGTCCAAGGCAGGTTGTCGGGGAAGAAGAAAGACCAGCTATCGGATGGCTGCTTCTGACCTCGCGCTGGCGGACGTCTTTGAGGAGAAGGTGTGACATTGTGATTGCTGCTCTTGGCAGTGGTTGCGGCAGGTTGAGCTGCAGACAGAGGTGCTACGGTAGTGAGCTGTCGCTGTAGGGTGCGAGCCACAGGCACAAGGTGACGCCGACTGTAACAACGCAACACCATTGTGACCGGCTATCGCGATTGACTGGCGAAAGGGTGGTTGGTGACAATGTCTACAAGGAAGGCATGCGGTATGACCGAGTCGGGTGCCTGTATTCTATCGCAGTGAGTCGAGCCTGGGATTGTGCGTGTTGTGCCCGGAGTGATGGTCGAAGACTATCTGGTGTTGTGTGTGAGCATTCGAGGCCGCAAAGTGACATCTGGAAGAACTGGAAGAAATCCCATAGCACAAAGCCGGAGCTGTTGGAAAGTAGAAACCGTGCGAGAAGAAAGTCACGCCAAAAATTACTCTAGACGCTCTGTTCCGCAGCCTTCCTGTTGAAGTAGCGCAAGATGGCCAGTCAGAAGAAGAAGACGTCTCTTCTTGCTCTTCAGGGTCCTGTTCGTGTTGCACCCGCGATTTTGATTTTTTGGTCGTGATTTTAGGCCTCTTTTATCGACTTTCTTTCATTTACTTTCGTAGCTCAGGAAACCAGAACTCCTCGCAACTGTTTGATCTATCGGCTTGGCATACCTGAAGGACCATCACTCGCCATAAAGACCTGCTGAATGGCCACACAGTGTAGACACCGTCTGCTCGCTTGCATCGCAAGTCAATCAACTTTGATATCCTATTCCGCTGTCGTGAAGAGTGCGAAGGTCTGATGCGGCCATGCGGAATCGCTACACAAAGTCTTGGCTCCCCGATCTGCAATCTGGCAGCTGACTCGCTTCAGATTCTCTGCGGATTCAGCGACGCCGGCTACAAGCTCTGACTTTCGGGAGCTTTCGCCCGAGCAGGAACCCTTTGTCTGCTCATTTTGTGCCTGCTTCCGCACCTTCTTGGTCTTGCTTTTTCGAGTTTAATTTCAGGGCTTTCACCCACTTTTTCTGATTTTTGAATTTTGGTCGCCGTCTGCTGCTGCTAAATTTTACTCTTTCTTCGCGCGCCTTCAAGCCTTGATTTTCTCAGTGAGCGGCTTTCAGGAAGAAGTCAAAAAAAAAAGGGTGGAAGATCTCAAGTCTGGCCAAGAAGAAGAAGCGAGCGAAGAAAAAAAATTGGAAAGAGAAGGCGGAAGAAATGAAAGCGACCCGCACTGCTCTTCAACAGCCGCAATCAAAGCTCTTTTCTTTTCTCTCGACAAGATCTTCTTGGACACTGTCGCAAGACAAGCCTGTCATTCAGCTCTTCACCTAACAGTTCTGCATACCATTCTCCTCCTCCTCATCCCCATCATCAAAGTCATCGCCACACGCTCACACCCACACACCGCAACAGATCCTTGTTGCAGTTCATCTCGTCACCTCTTCGCCCTTCCTCCGTTAAGCACCGCAAACCGATTCCAGCTTTTTACTGCCAAGTAATCTCGCTTCTTGCATTCGATCCCCTGCCCCGCACTAATCGTATCGACGCCGACTCGCAGCAACCTCGAACGACGTACAACCCACAGCGCAGCTTCAGTCATTCTCTCAGTGCTGCTCGCGACTTCCCTCTCAGCCTTGGACTCCTCGCAGGCCCTTGCATACTTCGAATCCAGCAATCTCGCAGCTTGGTTCGTCAACAACCTATATAACAAGAGCAGTGGAAGTCAGGCTTTGGTGTGCCCTTCCTTCTGCCCCTTGTCACAACTACCGCCATCATGACTGCCACTCTCTTCCAGGCCTCCAAGGAAGGCAACGTCGAGCTCGTCAGCTCCCTTCTCGAGGAACCTTCCCTCGACATCGATGCTCGTGATGAGACCGGACTTACTGCCCTCCACTACGCAGTGCAATTCAACCACATCGACGTTGTTTCTCAATTGCTCGCCAAGGGTGCCAACGCTGTCGAAGTCGCACAAGAGGCTGCTCTCTCGGACAACGCTGATCTCGCTGCCATGATCACCAATGCTCTGCAGCACACTCAGTCGGCCGCCTTCCAAGCCGCACCAGTCATCGACTCGCATGGAGGCAAGCAGCTCCCAGATGGTACCGTCAGCTACGTTCAGCCTCCTGCTTACCAAGGTCAGCAAATCGATGCTGCCATGCAGCAACAGCAGCAGCAGCACGCCTACAACCAGCACCCCATGTCTCAGCCCGCCTACCCCTTCCAACCGCAGCACAACTTCTTTGACCCTACGCAGAACCCCGAGCACCGTGGTCACGGCGCCAAGGACAGCATCTCTGGCAGCCTTCCGCCTCCCGAGGTCGCAAGAATGATTCCATGCCGTTTCTTCCCCAACTGCCGATACGCCGAAAAGTGCATCTTTGCTCACCCTGTAGCTATGCCAACATCAGGCAGCAACGCCGGTCCCGTCTCGCCAAGTCAAGCACCCATGTTCTACCAGTCGCACCCTTACGGCTACCCTGCCTACGGTCCACCACAGCACTTCTACTCGATGGCTCCTCCTATGCCAATGCAGTACAACCACGCTGGTGTTCCCATGCCCGTTCACATGCCCCACGCACCCCACATGGCACCGGGTCCCCACTCGTCCGAACAGGGTGATGCTTACGGCAACCACTTTGCCTCGCAATCGCGTCAACAGTACGCCTCGAACCACGTTCAAGATGGCGAGACAGAGGCTACCAACAACGAGGCTTCCCATGAGGCTGCTGCTGCTGCGCCTGCTGAGGCCACGACTGAGACCGCTGCTGCCGCTGCGGAATCGCAAGTCGCTTCCGGATCTTCCACCGAGCAGGCCAAGTCGTCGGCACCAACCAGCTCGACCACAACCACTTCTTTCAGCGCATTCATGGCTCACCACGCCGCACCATTCCAGCCTGGTCCGGGGGCACAGAACGGCGTCTCTGTCGGTGCCGACGGCAGCATCTTGAACGGCGCGCCATCGTTCCCTCGCAACACGAAGGGCGCACGACGAGGTGGCGCCTCTATGGGAGGCAGCTTCGGTTCGCGAACTGAATTCAGCAAGCGCTCGAGCGAGCGTCCGGCGTGTCACTTCTTTGCCCGTTCGGCATGCAAGCACGCTGAGGACTGCCGCTTCCCTCACATCCTGCCCGATGGCACTGATGCCCGTGGGTTGAATGCTGGACGATCCAGCCACTCGATTGAGGCTGCACGCGCTATCAACCGCGCTCTTGCCGCCAAGAACGCCCGCAACTCGCCCAACGGCTCGCAAGCCAACGGTCACAACAACGCCGCTCAGTCGTCACTAGCTGGCAACGCAACAGCCAACGGTGACAACACTGATGCTTCGCCTGCACCCACTAATGTGACTGCTTCCACATCGCTCGCATCGGCTCAGACCACCATCACTCCTTCTCACAAGAGCGATAGCCAGACCTCGACGGACAAGGCTGCTGCGAAGGACCAGACCTCTGACAAGGCCGCCTCCGCTTCTGTACCTGCTTCTGCTGCAGCTCCCGCTGCTAAGAAGGAACAGGCCAATGGTGCCAAGTCGAACGCCGCCAACGGTGCTTCCGCCTCCAAGGCCAGCTCGAACGGCGCTTCTGCTGCCAAGTCGTCCGACGGCAAGGCCGACAACGTCGCCAACGGTAAGCGCCCCGCTGCCAACGGCAAGACCGAGGAGGCTAAGCCCGTATCGACGCAAGGCGATCGCATCCCAGCTTCCGTTCCTTCCAAGCCTGTTCTCAATGGCAACGCGAACGGCAGCAACGGTCAGTCCACCAACAAGCAGCAGAATGGTGCCAAGCCGCAGCCAAACGGTGTTCACAACAACACCAACAACAACATTAACAATGGCAACAACGGCAAGGGTCAGCAACAAAACCAGAATGGCGCTCGTCCCCGCACTACCCAAGGCTCAACAGGTCGTGCCAACGGTCAAGCTGGTCAGAACGGCCAGGCTGGACCCAAGAAGGCTGCTCCACAGCGTTTGCCCAATGCCGACGACTTCCCGGCCCTGGGCAACAAGAGCGGGTCTGCCGCTCCCTCTGTTGCCGCCGCCACGAACGGTGTGACTAAGGCCAACTTCTCGGCCATCCTTTCGGCGCCTGCTCCCGTCAAGAAGCAGCCCGAGCCTGTTGCTGAGAAGACTGACGCCGCATCTACTGAAGACAAGGCCAAGGAGACTCCCTCTGCTGAGAGCGAGGCCAAGGAGACCAGCGCTTCCACCAACGACAAGGAGACCGGGACCAAGGCAAGCGCTACCAAGCAGAACGGTGCCAACGGTTCGGCTGCTCCGATGCTCGACTTTGCTGCTGTCGTGCAGTCGAACGCTGTTGCCGTCTAAGCAATTACCTCTAGTCGCATCTTGATCGGGCGTTCCGCATTTGTGGGAATGCCAGCTACAAGCAAGGCAAGCCTCTCCCATCTCTTGACCAACTCGAGGCTACCAAAAGGTGGTCGCATTGGCATCCTCAGCCTCACTGCGGCCGCCACTTGAAGAGACATCAATGCTCTTCTACCATTCGTTCGCAGGAACGACACTGCATTTTCCCCTTCTTCCCTCCTCCTTGTCTCCGGTTATTTGGTCCATCGATCCAGCTATTGGCCACATTCATTCACATTCTCTCATCTTGGTATCGAGTCTGTTTCCCTTGCTTTCCAGACCTTTCACCTCTCGCACTCGTGAAGTGCGTCTCTACCTTTCCTATTCATGTCCCAACCTTTCTTCACCATTGCCTCCTACATATCGCTTTCTTCCCGACACTTCTACGAGCCATGATACATACATACATACATATTTTCCTCAGATTCGTTTAACATGGTTTCCCTCGGCTTCTGTATACACTTGTACCCTTGCAAAATATCACTTTACAAAACATACACGTTCCTTAAAGCTCTGTGACTGCGAATCTTACCTGAAACTTCCCTGAGAGTGACAACCGGAGACGCGCTTCAAAAGCCGGAACCTCGTTTCTCTGCTTGTGTTGGCGCCCAGCCATTACGTCAATTTGTAGAGAAAAGGACAAGAAATAAAACCCAAAAAACAGGGATCACGTTTTTTCCTCGCTTAGACACAGGTCTGGAAGCTGAGAAGTTGGTTTTCCAGACCCTCCTTTTTCGGGATTTCTTCTTTTTCCCGACTTGAGGCAGTGGGCCCCTGAGCCTCGTTCTTCAAATGCGCTCGTGCTGACCGTCATGCACAGCTGCTGCTGCTGCTGCCAAAATAAACGAGTCGAGAGAAAACAACTGCAGCGGAGAACAAAGCCGCCTGCATCAAAGCATAGTTGCTTTCAAACTTGTCAAACATACATCACAAGCAAAGACCTCTGATGTTCTTTGCGTATGACCTTGATGTCGATAATAATTGGACGGAGGCTGAACGGAACAGTATGGATCAATTCAGCCCACGACAGAAGAGGGGCTCCAGATGTGATGGTAAGAGCAAGTCTTGGCGCGGCTTGGCCGGTGACTGCAGGTTGCTGATTATTCTGTGCGAGATGTGAGCTGCAGGTGCTATTTTGGCGAACCACGAGCGGAGACTGACCAGCAGCCTCTTGACGAAATCAACCGCTTTCTGGTCATCGTCATCATTGATTGATACGGCCTTCACTCCCGCTTCCCGTCACGCTTCTCCCTATCATCCTAACTCCATCATCCTCTTTGCCTGCACACGGGTACACCTACTTGTCCGCCATCTCGACGGGACGACCACCACCATCAAGGGCACCAAGCATCCCTGCATCAGCTAAGTTGGACCTAATCTGGCTGTTCGGCTACACACGTCCGAGGAGGCCCCGCCATCGCGCGCCCAACCTCGTTTGAGTTTGAATCAAGCTTATCAGCCGCACTCGAAGCTTCATATACAGTTGCAAAGTCTGGAGACTCGTTTCGAGCTCATCGGCTAGGCTGCAATCGTTATGTCGTCTTCTGTGGAACGCGAGTCATCGCAGGAGCGACCAAGCGGCCTTGCTCCCGCTCTTAACCTCGACTCCTCAACGTGGCGGAAGCAGAAAGCACAGGAGGGTTCAGACACACATGAAAAGTCATCTACAACGGAAGGAGCACCCTCTTCATCCTCATCATCAGCAGCACCTCCGTCAGCTCGAGACGATGCCGCTTCTACACGCAAGGCAGCCGACAACCACAGCCAGTCTGTCAGCAACATGGCGCCTGCCGTTCAGTTTGACGAGCAAAATCTGCTCGCATCACCTTCCGCACAACGACGGGGCGACAACGCTTCCCTGCCTTCTTCACCTCCCGCCGGGTCAACATTCCTCACCGGCTCTCCACACACAGGGTCCAAAACGTCGCTACAGCACAGGAAGGATGCTAGTGGGTCACGTCACAGAGCTGGAGGATCGAGCCACCTACGAGACGGTCACAACCATCATAGAGTCTCAAGTCGCACCTCGGCAGTGGGTAGCTCTGTCAGCCGTGCAGGTGGCAGCCGTAACGGTACGGCGAGCTCGAGACGGAGCAGAGCCAATCCCACAATCGTCACAGTTCCAGTCTGGGCGCGCGACGAGTCTCCCAGTCCACCACACTCGCCTGCTGCCAGTCCTCAGGTGCACAGCGTTTCCAAATCGCTGCAGGGTATGGATCCTTTGACATTGCCAGCCGGCGACACACGGAACGGCGGTGATGAGCGTAGTGAAGCAGCAGGTGGGTCCACCTCGGCGCGGAAACCCGAAGCTTCTGAAGAAGCGCAGATTTTCGGTAAGAGTGGCGCTGACTTTGAGCGCGCAGTATCACCTGAAGCGGTGGAACAAGCCGAAGCGCAACAAGCTCAAAGTACGTCACCCGACCGATGGTGGTCCTTCACTCTTCCGCAAAAATATCGTTCTCGCTTGCACGAGCATCATCTTCGTATGGCTTTCCAGGACGAGAGACAACGCACAGAGACATTAGAGCGAGAGTCTTCTTACAACAAGCAAGACAGCCGAAATCAGAACCGGAAACAGGGCAAGAGGAAGAACTCGCAACCACAACGCCAGAAACGATCCAACTCTGACTCGACACGGTCGGATGCGAGCAGCAGCGGTGAGAATAGTGATATGGAGATGCAAGAGCCAAGAGGAAGGGATCGTCACGAACATCATCATGGGTACGGGCTTGGTGCTGGAAGTTGGAGTGGCATGGCAGCTGGTCTCGGAGCGAGTGGATTGCTGAACAACAGGCAGCGTTCCACCAAAGCTAATGCAACTGCAGAACGTGACAACAGCGACCCGACAAACTTCTTCCAAGACCAACAACGACAGGTGTCTCCTTCTCCCGGCGGCACCTCCACAACCAGAGGCGACGACCGTGATCTTGAAAAGCAAAACAACAAGGATGCAGAGCCAGAGTATCCGACCATGTCCTTCAAAGCTAGGATGGAGCACCCTGACGTCTTTACGGTTCATCAACCGGCAACCCCTGGCTGGGCCTCACCTTGGAAACCTGAAAAGCGTGGACACGGCGGTCTGAATGCATCAGGCTACTTTCCTCGTACCAACTCTGGCCGTACTGTGGGCTCGCAAGATGGTCACGGCGGCACATGGTACGATACCTGGAAACATTTCCTTGTTCACAACCCCTTCGTCCCACTCCTTTTCCGACTGATCAACATCGCCTTCACCTCAGCCACCCTCGCCGTCGCCATCAAGCTCTTCATCATTCTCCGTCAAGAAGACGCTGAAGATGCCGTTGGTGCATCTCCATTGGTTGCTATCATCTACGCTCCGCTCAGTTTGCTGCACGTCGGGTTTCAAATTTGGCTCGAATACTTTGGACGTCCCATCGGACTCTGGACGGTGCAAAGTAAACTCAGCTACACAGTCGTTGAGCTTATCTTTATCTGTCTTTGGTCCTCTGAACTTTCCTTGACTTTCGACAACTACTTTACATCAACCTTGATCTGCGTCAACTACGGAAGTCCTTATGTTGGCCCCAGAACGCCACCAGCGGATCGACCGAATCCGTTGAATAACCCAAGTAGGAAACCGTACATTTGTAGATTGCAGGGAAGTTTGATCGGATTGGTGTTTGTTAGTTTGATTGCGTACTTGATCGTGTTGACGGTAAGCTTGTTTAGGATCTTTGTTAGGGTGACGGGTGGGGCGAGGAGGTCGTGATGCAGGATCGCGACGCGTCGTTTTTCGGATACTTGAAGAGGTAACGCTCTTTCTACACCTCTTGTTTATCATTTCATTCATCTTTACGGAATACGCACACGGCATGCATTCGCTTATATCACAGCATGCCTTCTCGGCAGCAAATTCTGTCTGTGTTGAGGACCTGTGAGCTGTGATTTGCTTCAAGAAGCTGGCGACACGGCTCTACCGAAGGTCAGCGGCACATCCGCTTGCTGCCGCCAAAGGTTGCGGCACCAATCCGAGATGCTGACTGATCACAATCAGTTCGCTCTGAAGATCTCCACGCACAGCCGAATATCACTACGCCCACCTCTTCCCTAGCACTGATCTCCAGCCAATCCTTCTCACCGCATTCTCCCACTTTCTCATCCTCGTCCGTTTATGAAAGGCGCAGTTCTCATTGACACTAAGATCTCATGCAATCACAATTTGCTCCCACTTTTTGTTCTTTGAAGCCGAGGCTGAAGCTGCAGCTGAGCCGCCGCTGTCTTTGTGTTTGTCGTGCATTGTTGGTCAGAGTCTACTGCCAGTAACCGTGGGAAAGAAAAGCCTGCAGATTCAAGAAGAAGCCGAGAGAGTCTATTTGAGAGCTGCGTCCGCTTCCGTCAACTGTCGGATCTTCCGATTCCATCGTTCTTGGCAACCTGTCACAACCCTACTCAACTTTGCCTCTTTTGCCACTCGCTTCCCGGTACGACTCTTCCAGTGCCTGCAAACGCATTCTTCTGCTATTTCTTCAAGCGGACAAGTCTCGGTCTTACCGAAATTCAGCAAGAGTACATAAAAGGAAAGCGGAAGGGGCAGAGCTGAGTTTCTTCCCTCTCAACCACATGCGACTAGCAGAGGATCACGGGTTTGGCGTGGGTCGCGCTGCTTTGAACGCAGCTTCTTCTCCCGCCACGATCAGGATCCTCAAGAGGTCCAACACAGCTCCAAGCTCCGCTAAGCGCAGTAGAGCCACCCTCGACAAAGTCAAATCCAACATGGCAAGCAAAGAACGCGCCGAAGAGCATGTCAGCGACGCGACCATCTCGACCGAAGAACGCTCCCGACTTCCTTCGAGGCCGCCAGAAGAGCTGACCGAAGCTCCGTTTCCCGAGTCACGCCAACATCGCTCCGACTCAATCAACCAACGCGGGAGCTGGGATCGCGGTGGTCGATCAAGGGGAGGCTATCGCGGAAACAAGTATCGCCCTGGCTATCGTCAGAATGGCAACCGAGGCTACCCCAACTACGATCCCGCTGTCGCCGCTGATCAACACTCTCACGCTTCTCACCAGCAATACGACACTCGAGACTCAGGGTGGGCAGGCGCAGACGATGAACAGAGGAGAGTTCTAGTACCGCAACAACAGATGGGTAGGCGTCGCGGAGGAAGCTTTGGTTTCAATAGCGGAAAGAACGAGTATCAGGGCAACCGAGGATCGTCCAGAGGCAGACGCTCAAGGGGCACTGGTTTCTGGCCAAGGCCGAGGACCTATCAGTCGCGCCCTTCGATGGATGGTTCGATGTCTTCGCTGCACGCCAGCTTCGACCCGACTCAGGAAGCCAGTTGGAGGGCTCGCCAGACAGCCGATGAAGCTGAGCGCAATGACAAGGAGGCCGGTTGGGATCAGTTACAGAGCGAGTCGACAAGCACTTCGCAGCCACACGAGCCGGTGTCGGAGCCGAAGCGAGAGGAGCAGCATCAAGACACCATGCAGTCGCCTTCTAGTTCAGCCGTAGCAGAAGCTTCACTTGAAGCTCAACCACCCTCTCCAGCCGCTTCGACCTCCTCTTTGCCCAACATTGCTTCCTTGACGTTGTCGCCATCCGTCAAATTCGAGCCTGGCATTCCTGAAGAGGTCGAGCCCATCACGCCGCTTCCAGAACCTGTCCAACAAGCGACCTTCTACCAAGGCGAGTCTTCCGCTTCAACTTCGTTCTACCCCACGCAACCCTACCACCAAGCTCCAGCCGAACAGATACCGCAACACAGCCCTCGTCATCCTCACCATCGCCATCCTCAACCTTGGCATCCTCATCCGCCTCATCACTTATCGAGCCCGCCTCCACCTCCTCCTCACCACGTCTTTCATACGCAAGCTCTGCCACCCGACATGGTGACTGCTTGGTATCCCCTCCCCGTCTTTCATCCTGACCACCCGCACCCGCACCATCACCACCAATTTGATCGACGCAACCACCCTCCTCCTCCCCACCATCATCATCGCACCAGCCCATTCCCAATCCCCCCCCCCCCTCCGCTACCTCCGCCTCCTCCCGCCCCATTCATCCCACACGATCCCTCAATGCTGGCACTCCACCTTCAATCAGCATCACCCCTCCCCTTCTCCCCTTCTTCGCACACCCCACCATGGCAACCGATCCCATACCTCCGTTACTGGGGCCCCGAGCCGATCGCCGGTCATCCATGCTTCTACGATGTTCCCATGGTAAGCGCTTACCCATCTCTCTCCACAACTCATGTTTGTATTGTGACACTGTGGTAGAAGCTAACACGCACAATTACCTTCTTTTTTTGGTTCGGGTTGAGGAAGTTCGCGCAAGATCCCTAGCGAGTCAGACGAACGACGATCGTGGTGTAAAGATTGTCGGGAAACGGTGTTGATACAAGTACAAATTGGTGATGATGCAATGCGAAAAGTGTATGTTTACAGATCGAACTCAAATTCCAGCTCGTAGTCCTTCGTCTTCCCTTTCCCTTCTCTCTGCCGGCGCGAAGCAGCGTTAGCGTTTGGGACACTCGGCTCGCCCCTTCCATTTCCCCTCTCGCGTTTGAGCTCGGGCACCTTTTCCCCAGCAGCTACACTCGGCCAACTCGCAAAGCTTTCCACGTGGGCCATCCCCGGCGGCTCCCAAAACCACTCGTGTTGCAACGCTTCCCCGGCACTTGGTCGGGAGTGAGGGTTGTAATGGAGCAGCTGGAAAAGGAGGTCTAGTGTCGCAGCGGTGAGTTTGGCGGGTTGGAAGTGGGAGGCTAGGCGAGCTTTCCTTTCCTCAAGACGCTCTGAGGAGTTCTGGTGTTTGGTACTATGAGAAGGTGAGGCGTCAGGATGCGAGGGGGGAAGGTAGAGCGGGTAGTTGGGCCAAATGGCGGCCGATGGAGGGCCGAGGACTTGTGCGATGCGGCGAAGTTGAGAGGTCTCGTTGGAGGTTTCGAAGAGGCCGTGGCCGGTGGAAGAGGCGAGGAGGAGTTCGGCAAAGATGCATCCGATGGACCACATGTCGATTTTTTCGTCGTAAGGTGGCGTGTCGGCGCGGCGAGAGCGTTCTTTATCGCGTTTGAGCTTGCGTTCTTCGCTTGTCGATGATTTGTTCAGTTGTCCTAGAAGGAGTAGTTCCGGTGCGCGGTACCAGAGGGTTACGACCAAATCGGTCATGCTGCCATCAACTGCTTCGACTTCGGCCTTTCGCTGTTCGGATCTTTCCTGCGCGTCCCATTCCTTCATCCCCGCTTTTGTGTCTTTAGCTGTATTGGGATCGGCTTGGTGTCGATGTTGGCGTTGACGAGGCTTCGTACTAGGCAACCAACCATATTCCCCACCTGGACCACCATACCGCCTCGCCAAACCGAAATCAGCCACCTTAACCCTCCCTCCATCCATCAAGATATTACTACTCTTCAAATCCCTATGAATCACCCACTCCCCTCCCTCCCTATGCAAACCCTTCACTGCAGTCAGCAGCTGATGCATGATCCTCTTAATCTCGCTTGGCTTGAAACCTCCCGTGCCCGCATCGTAAAACGATGTGAGCAACGTCTTTAGATCGTGTGGCATAAACTCCATGACCAGGAAAATTTGATCGAGTGTTTTACCGACGCATACTTCGTGCAGGTGTACAACGCCTGGGTTGGCTCGGCAGATGGAAAGCGTTTGGATCTCACGTAATGAGGTGATGGGGAAGCCGGAGGTGGAGGAGGTTTGGGCGTCGAGTTTGAGCTTTTTGACTGCTACAATATCGCCCTTCCCAGCAAAAGAAGATGGGAAGGAGGAAGAAGAGGTTGCAGAGGTGCCGGGGAGGGGTGAGCGCGATCGAGCACGAAAGACAATGCCGTACGTTCCTTCTTGAATGTGGTTCAACCGTTCGTAGGTATAGATCGAACGAGAGGGGGCAATGGGGGGATGTGCTGATCGACGTAGACCTGTCCATGGTGGAGCTGGTTTGAAGGGTGTCGCGTTTGAGTCTGGCTCTCGATTCGATGTCGGTAGGCTGTCCTCCTCTGACCTTCCAGCGGCTACTGTTGACGGTTCCATATTCTCCGGCGCTGCTTCCGTCTCGCCATCTCGTTCCGCCCCCTCAATTTCGACCTTTTGCCGCTTCCTCTGACCATCCTCTTCCCCGTCCTCCTGTTCCCTCCACACCCCATCACACGGATCTCGCCTCCTCGAATCTTCCAACAGCTGCCTCAGCACCTTCTCTCTGTCAGCTTTCGGCGAAAGCATCGACGACAGCCCCCGCTCCGGCGAACCCGATTCGTCACCCCCCTGTATCGAAGGCGCAGGAGACCCATCGTAAGCTCCTCCCTCTTGACGATCCTCCCGCACAGCACGCATCTCGATTGCTGCACCAGCGTCATTACGACCTATCATGTCGTTAGCATCGGTATTGATGGCGGTACAGGGGTCATGATGTTGGTGGAGACAAGCGAAGAAGAAGCAAAGAGGGAAGTGTTGGTCTCGCTCAAGCATGCATCGAATGTGGAGCTTGAGTTCCGAGACCCGGCTTTTTTGACTTAAAAAATCTGTGCTTTGGCTGCGATCTGACATTCTGATCTGATTTGCTCGACATGCGATGTCGACACAAAGACCATGACAGCGAAAGCGAAAGGGGGTCAACGTCACACTTTTCGATGCCGACTCAGCAATCATCGCGGCGAACAAAGGTCTTAGTATTGCGCTTGCAGTGATCATCGAATTTAGATGGGCAAAGACCTCCTGGCATCAGCCAACGCCTTCGCAGCGATACCAGTCAGCTTTCTCCTGGCACCAGCATGAGCGGTTCGGGAAAGAGTTCCTTCCAGCATCGCGACAAGTTTTTGCCTTGTATCCTTATCAATACTACGATGGAGCTGGCTGCGTTTATCGGCTCGATCCTCGGTCTGCTTTTGAGCTGAGCGATGTGGCAATGGGTGGCTGGAGAGCAAAACGAGAAACGCCGAGTATCCCAACCAATGCACGTAAGCCGGTTGGGCGGTGCAACTTACCCTCCAAGCCGCTGTCTTCTTCTTTGCCTTCTTTGATCGCAGCTTCCCGTTCCTTTTGCCTTTGTCAACGACGCTTACAGAGCTAAATTGTAACTTGGCTTTAGCACTAGCCGCCCTTGACCCAATGTACCTCCCTGTAAATCTGACCAACTTTGCGATCGCCCTAAAAAGATACTCTGCCGTAAAGACAACCTTGAACCGCTTCAACTCCCCTAGATACGCCATGAACTTGAGCGCTGCTACGAGGATTGTCGCGTAGATGTTTGCATAGACTTTGCGATCGCCGTTGAGCGCTGTATCGGTGAAAAGAATGTGACAACGTGATTTGACCGATTGTATCATTTTTTCCATCAACGTTGCCCCGGGCCTTCGCGAGTATTCAACGGTGAGCGTATCGCGTATGTCGATGCCCGCGTAGCGAGACAGATCCGTAGAAACGGCAAGCGTTTTCGTGTCGATGATTAGGCCGCACCATGGGAACTCTTGACCATAGATACGTGGGATGAGTGGTCCAAGTGGGATGCTTTCGATGCTCGTATCGAGCAGATCAAAGTTGGCTAGGGTCTTCTCGGGGCTGATGAAGCATCCGTATTCTGGGTGACCTTTTCGCATCACCTCGTAGAACCGCTTCGCTTTGCGTTTGCTACTGGTAATGAGCAAGAAGTCGTCCGTGTATCGCATCAATAAGCTTGCCCCGCCACTCTCACCCGTTCGTAAGCTTTTCAAGAAGGGGTCAGATGCCTCCATATCCGCATAGAAGAAGCTACAGAGCAACGTGGACAAGCTCGAGCCTTGAGGGATGCCGACCTTTTGCCGATAAAACTCTTTGCCAATCTTGATGAGGTTTTCGGTGATATGCTGACGCAGAAGCTTGAGGATGAGAGAGGTTGATTCGTAACGATACGAGACCTGATCGACAAAGACAACGTCGTGAAGGGAGACAGCAAGGTCTGAGGCTAGAGAGACGAAGTCGATATGGTCCGTGTCCGGGCGTGCCAGTCGTACGAACTCGCGTTTCGTGCTTGCCGAAGAAGAGTTCGCTTTGATTTTGGAAGAAGTAGTGGAGGAAGGCATGATCTTGGCAAAACGATGAATGCGGTACCCTTCATTGTCGGCGGCGGCTGCAGCGGAGGCGGCGTTATTGTTGGAAGCCTTGCAAAGGATGCGTTCGATAATGGAAAGGAGTTTAGCCTGGTCAATCGAATCGAAGGCGCATCGTACGTCGACTTTGATAAAGTACAATTTCTTGCCTCCTGATCCCTTCTGACCCTTCGTCGTCTTCTGAGTTGGTCTCTTGGGCGTTGGGCGCGGCTGTGATTGCTCTAGCACCATCTTCTGCTTGAACATCTTCAGCTGCGTGTAGATTTCGTTCGGACCAAATACGGAGCTTGTCAACATGTTTGCATCGGCACTTGCCCTCTCTTTCGCCTCGTCGTCACAGTCGAAGGCTGTCAGCATTCGACTCTTCTCGTATGTCAAAACGTGAAAGACCGACTGGAGGATATAGTTGATCGACTGACCCAACATCAACGATTCCTTTCTCTGCTTTGCGCTCGTCGCCGCCACTGCGCTCGATCTTGGCTTTGGGGCTTTCTTTCCTCCATGCGACTGCGACCTCCCTTGTTGTTGTTGTAGCTGCTGCTCAGTATGCACCTGCTTCGTACTTCTCCTCCTCAAATTGACGATCGGCCTTACACCCGTTTCTTTGGGCAACAATCTCACGTGAGAGTAGCCCAGCTTTCGCAATGACATCATCGACAGCGCCTCTGCTCTCGTCAGCGGTTCAAAGATGGTCTCCTTCAAAGAGCCTAGCACTGGTCTGGAGAGAACGTGCCAATCGTCTTGACGAAAGTACAGCACTTTGTTCCGATACGCTGCTGTCTCCGTCACGTAGAAAGTCGTCCGCAGTAAGGGGATCACCAGCCCGTCGAACAACCAGTATAGCACTTCGAGTACGAGTCTTTTGCGCTCTTCCGTCTCTGCCCGTGTCAAGCGACGTGCGCGAGAGATGGCGGCGGGAGGAAGGGCCCAATCGACGTCGGTAAAGCAGAATGATTGGGCAATTTGATGCAGGCTGAAAGACTCGTAGCGCCGCAAGCGGACAAAGTTGCCAATCGTAGCAAGGACGAGGTTCTGATTGTGGAGCGAGCCAAAGATGTCACGAGGAAGGAGAGACTTGACGGCGAGAGTGACGAAATGGACGACTTGACCGGTTGTCGGGACGGCGTAGTTGGTGTAGCGTGGTTTGCGAGGTGCTGGCGGAGCCAGCTCGAAGGTAGCCTTGGTGGGAAGCTTTCCTGCACTATGCTCCGGATCTGGGAGGTTGGTCTGAGTCGTCAAAGCTAGTGCTCGGCGCTTGCCAGATGTTTGCGTGGTCACCACTCGCGACGGTTGAACAGAAACATCTTGTTGAAAGCTCGGCTCCAACTTGTCGACTTCTGCCAAATCTTGCACGATCTGTTGTTTCTCCTGCTCCGTCAACCTTCCCTTCGGCACCCTCGACGGACAGCATCGATCGAGTAATGCTCTGTAGTTCAACTTGTCATGCCTCACCAATATTTTGGCCAACACCGGCAATACCGCTTTCAACGCTTTCGGCGTCCTCCTTGCTCCCAATGTCTTGATCTCCGCTTCTCTCACCGTGTAGTCCCGGAATGGCTGCGTACTGGTATCGTAGTCCCTTGCACCTGTAAAGACGTTATGCAGACCGAATTGGCGCGGAAAGACGTACTTGGAGAAATGCCGTGTGCGCCTCTCGTGATATATTGCCTCGTGCGACTTTCCACCTCGTTTGATATCGATAGGAGGCGCGCTCTTGCCACGAGCTAGCGTGTTCGAGGAGGAAGATTGGGAGGAGCTGCTGCTAGGAAGTGCTTTGTCGAGTTCCTTAGGGTTGGCAGAGCGAGGCAGAACATGGACGCTGGGTAGTCCGACTTCGACGCGGCCGGCTTGGTTGCGCGAACAACGGGCATAGAACATTCGACTTCGGACGATGACGATCTCGGATGGTTTGCGGTCCACGGTAGCGCTTTTGCCAGCGGCTGCTCTCGTACTGCGATGGCCAGTAGGCGCTTCAAAGTCAGGGCCTGACGTAGTTGACCGAACGCTGAATCTCGAGTCAACCCTTTCGAACGGCCTTGCGCGCTTTCCTAATGCAACGGCTTGCATGCTCTGTAATTGCTGGTCTTGAGCGCTGTGTTTTCGCTTGGGGCCATTAACTTCTGTCACGGGCACATTGACAGCATCATCACCCGCCAACACTGCGCCCTTACCCTCGCTGAGTGCAGCCCCAGTCAACTGCACGAAACAACTCCCATCCGCTCCGCCTTCCAACAACGGAACGAAGATACTCGTGTGCACCAGCAGCCACACAAACCTCTCCGCTCCTATCTTGTCGAACACATGATGCCATTCTTTCCCCAACACAAGACTAGTGACCATTGAGTTCGGGTACAAGTTGATCAACCCCGGTCTACCCGTCGAAGTCACGCGGAAGGACTCGAGTCGGTCATCCGGTCGACGGTAGCCTTTCAACAAGACATTGGTGGAGGCTTCCTGTTTCGTCAAACCGCGTGTAGATGCGAGGGAGAGGATTTGCAGCTGAGCTTCTTGTACCGCTTCGTGAATTGTCATATGCTGTTGCGAATTAGGCTGGCTTCGTGATCCTTCGTTCGCTATCGGTGGCGGAGAGGAGATGTGAGATAGTTGATCAGTGCAGATAAGAGTGCCGCTCAGTCGAAGCCATTGTTCCTTCGAAAGAGAGCATGGCCGTTTTGAGCTAGAGGCCGAAACATCAATGCCGAAACGGTCGAGGATGATGGTGAGAAGCGGGACGACATTGGGAAAATGTCGATGCAGGACTGAACACCGCACATCGTCAGCGAGGCTTGTGTTGTTGAGCCTCGTCATGGCTCTTCGCGACCATCTGCCATCAAGAACAGGAAGAATCAGGTGGGCGTTGCAACGGCAAGGTCAGATGGAAAGGATGAAAGGATCGAAGGATAAGAAGATGGACCCTGCGAGCGAGACAAAAAGTTCAGGGTTCAGAGCTGCGCGCTTTCGAGACCAACACCTTCCAAATTTTAGCCGCGTTGCACTTTACGGGGCAGAACGCGTTAGGTGTAGAGACCTCGACACCTCGACAACTCGACACCTCAACGCCTCGACACGGCTGGGCAGCACATACGAGTCTGTGCATTGAACATGTTCTCGCCTCTGATATGAAATTCCTGTCTAATTCGAGGGTATCTGCATCTATCGTATCACAAGTTTTACAAGATGGTGAGGTGACCGGACCGCTCATCGCAGAAGAGCCTCCTGAAGCCCTTGAACATCCTCTTTCTTCTCCAACCGAAGTCCAAAGTCCTGACCAGCATGCTCACTCGCTTTCAACCTTTTCAGCAGCTCTGCAACTGGTCCTGTCTCCTCCAACCTTGAGCCCGCATCTTCTACCTTATCATCTGACGTTGTCTTGGCCCCTCCAGCACGAGACAGCAGCGGACCCAAAGTCAATGTAGACTCAGCCTCCTCTTTGACCTTCAAGATTTGCTCAAAGAGCTGCGAAACCTCGCGCGGCTTCTCCGAGCTCTTGAGGTAGATGATATAGAAAGCGTCGAATCCACCAGCGCCGGGAATGCTTCCTCCGACAACACCGGGTACTTCGTCGCTGATCTTCTTGATGAGGGAGCCAATTTCAGGTGGTTCAATCGGTACACCAGCGCGTTGACCAAGCTCGCGCATACCTGCACGAATCGAGCGAAGACTGTTGCGGACATCGACGAGGGCTTGAAGCACGGTACGGTGTGTGACGCTGAGATCAACGACTGAAGAGTCGTGTTCGGCATCTGTGTCATTGGGCAAAGACTTGAGGATGGCATCCCATTCTGTAGAGAGTTGTGTCGCGGCCTTGTTGACGTGCTTCTCGTATGCAGATGCATCAGAAGCATGCAGGAGGCGCAAACGAAGCAGGTTGTCTGCAAGGTTCTGGTTGGACGATGCGATGACGTTGTACAACTGCTTTGCCCATTCCGGCTTCTCTTTCCTCCATGCCAGCACCTTCGACACCAGACTCGGTGTGTTCGATCCGGCATCCACGTCTGCCAACAAAAGATCGAGGCCGGGTGGAAGTTGCAGAGGCGCAGGTTTGGGCACCTGATGATCCTCGCCAGTCGCAAGTCCTTCGGTGGCCGTCGACTGTGCGCCTTCTTCGAAACTGCTTGCCTTCCAAAGTGGGTTGTACGGGTCGAGCACCGGTAACAGCTCTATCCTCGCTGCGAGCCTGGTCTGTTGCTGCTCCTTGGACTCTTCTCCTTCGGTGTGAACCTTCTCACCTTCATCCAGACAAGCTTGCAGAACCTTGGGCTCGAAACGTCGGTAGAGTTGGCTGCCCCAGATCGCGGCACTGACATCAAATCCTGAGCCGATCTTGCCTTGCGCTGCGCAGTGAGCAAGTTGTGCCAAATTGTGAATCAGAGCCAAGTCCTCCATTTCCAGCGAGTTGGGTCCGTTCGGGATCACAGCTTGCAAGTGCAGCAAGAAGCAAGCGACTAGAGACGTGGTCATGGCCGCACTTGAGCCAAGACCTGTCTTATGAACATCGCCGATGCGACACTTTTGCGCTGAGAATGGAGGGAGCTGCTTGAGTTGATCCACCGTTGGTGCTGTTCCTTCGGGCAGATCGAGCGTCTCTCGTTGTGAGTAAAAGTCGTTGTCGGCTGCCACTGTGATGGTGATCCCTTCTGAACTCGTGCGTTGGAAAAGCGCCTCAACTTCATCGGAACCTTTCAGCTCTGCTGCCAGTCGAAGTGTGTATGCGAGAGCAAGAGAGACGAAAGGGTTGCGACCAGCTTTGGCTTGCGATTCGGAGGTCTGTTCAATGATCCATTCCTGCTTTGGCTCGCCTCCTGCTGCTGATGTTTCGAGGACAGACGAAGCGCGGTACACCCAGACAGCATCAACGAATTGTGGAGACTTGACGGTGATTAGACAATTCGATGTGTTCGCCTCCTGCGAAGCGGCTGAGGAAGAGCTTTGAGACTGAGCATGACAGTAGAAGCGTGATGATGTGGAGATGACGAGGCCTGGATAGGTGGGATCCAAGACGAGGTAGCCGCCTGCTATAAGCACTTTGCCCGGTGCTGAGACCGTTGTCTCGCGTAGCTTCTGCGCTGCCATGATGAAGCGTGAAAGAGTGCGGTGAGATGGTGGATGGTGGAAGTCAGCAGGGAAAGGAGGCCGGTAGCAACTTCTCCGGCACGAATGCAGTCGTTCTGGTCTGTGCAAGAAGAACGAGACAGCTGCGCAGGTTCAAAAGTAACACTTCTTGAATCACGTGGTAAAAATGGCAGGAATGTGAGCAAAACGCGCTCCTAACATATTCTCGCTTGCCGAAATGGTTCGGCACGGCCTTGACTTGACATGCTTGGTATCAAGCGTCGCTTCCCGCGTTGTTTGTCCACACCCTCTCGACGATCCGTAAAAAGGAGGCCATGTCAAGGCCGAGAGCTCACGAGTACTCTGAACCGGCCGTGACATTCCCTGTCGAGGTTGTGGATGTCACGGGAGCTCTGTACCTAATATCGAACTCCGCCATTCTTGACTCGCTTACAAGCGGCCAATTAAACCTCGACAAGGCAAGGATGATCACTTTGAGCATCGCTGCAGGGCAGAGCACGCCATGACCACGTGAGGCGCCACAATCTTGCACAGAATTGCCTTGTGTCATCATCATGACATTATCACGAACTTTAACGACAGTAAGATGTGGCCAGTGCCTGCAGGTGAACGAGGCGAGAGCGGCGGTTGGGGACCTTGTGGGTACACAATGGGGAAGCGGGGCAAACTTTGAGCTTGCTTTTCCCACGAAGAGTAAGCCAGACGATCATGAGTTTTGTGTTGTTAGGATGAGTGGGAAGGTATTGTGATGCTGCATGACGATCCAATGCTCGCGTGAGGTGACCACGAGACGGTGTGTTTTCTGACTCCGACCGTAAAAGGTACGCTGGGCACTGTTCTTGGCTACTTCTTTATGCACAAAGTTCTTGCAGATGGCAAAGAAGTGTGCGACCCCGTCGGAGATTCATTAAGGATGATGTGAACTTGTGACATGACGTTGCAGATACTTGAGCCAAGTGCTGCCCAGGTTCAAATGTGCAATCCTGATCGATACCGAGGCTTTGAAGCGAGGATGTTCACGCTCATCTGCGGGGCATCTCGGTGATACAGCGTGATCTGTGTCAGGAAGGCGAGGTTGGTAGGCATACCCTATCGATTGCTTCAGCCAATGAGAGATGATCGGAGCCCCGCTTTCTGGACGGACATTTAAGGTGAGACGCGGTACGAGCATGCCTTCATGACGTATGACCGTTTGGAGAAGATTGCCCCGCACCGGTCAAATTCGCAACTACGAGCGTAGTTGTTGCGCAACACATGCTGTTGATCCCTGTTGTCCAAAGCTGATTGTGAGACAACTAAATTTCGAGCCAACGAACAACCCAATGAGGGTGCCTCGTTTCGATATCCAGCTGCCATTGCGAACTCAATATGATTTAGAGCTGCGTATCGATGGGAACAATGATAGCGTCTCGGCGACCATGTGCCTCATTCATCAAAGCTCGGCAAGCATGCAATGACATATATGGACTCAAAGATGGGAGAAGACCGCAGATGACGGACTAACAACCGAGCGCTCTACCGACATCGTGTACGTTCAGTCTGGGACGAGGACGTGCTGGATTGCAATTCGGAGAACGCAGGCTGCCAAGCGCTTCTGTTGCCTTCTCCTGTAAAAATTCAGTCACAGTCTAGACATATGGGATTGGAGCAGTTGTTTGCCGATCTTGACAGGGTTCGCATGGCCGATGAGCAGGATCGCATTGATCAGGCAAAGTGTCAACCGAGGTTCAAAACGAGGTCGAGCCGCGAATTTGGATGCAAGCGAGAGAGAGGCGCTCCCAATTTGTCGGGAGCCGCTCGTCTTCCTCTTGCATGCCATTTCACGCGGGTTGACGGACCCGCTGTTGTCCCCCACAATGCGACCCGCAAGCGCAAAGTATCAGGCCGCTATCGCCCGTCGCTTGACCACACGACCCTGCTGAGACAAGGTAGATACACACACGCACACACACATACACAAGAACGTTCGTTGGTGGCTTGAGTACTTCTCGCTTCCCCGCACGAGGATCGAGCGCTATGTTGTGGTGCCGAGATGGGACATGACTCAAGCAGGGTCAGAGCAGAATTATGCTTAGAGCTCTTGTGATCGTGGCAAAGGCATGTCGACTCTATGCAAAGGTTAGCTTGAGATATCGAGACCTTCTTCACGAAGACCGTGGTGTCCGTTTCTGCCCGCCCAATGTAGCTAGCGAGCATCGGATCTGACTTTCGGCAAAAGCGATGCTAACACGGATACCCGAATGGACGGCATGAGTCCACACGACATATCCTTCTGAACTGCTAATTGGCAGTCGAATTTAAGCCTTGAGCTCTGCGCTGGACGATGTTGAGACGCAGTCTTGCTTGAGAAGACTGATGAGAAGCTATGCGATTTTCGTTAAGAGATAGGATCGGCATTGTGCTCGACACTTGCGAGCAGCTAGCTGTCTCATCGAACGGCGACGGCGGTAACCTCGGGCTGTGACAGTTGCTGAACAAGCTTCCCCGCAACCAGAATCCTCACACTCTTCCCCACCCTATGTACTCTATTCATTCAAAGCACACGACCGAAATTCATCTTTGAGACAAAGTAAGGTTGCACTTGATTGCGGAGACTGACCATGATCGCTGTGGCCGATGCTGATCTCTGCATCCTTTTCATCATCATTGTGTGACCATGAGCTGGGCGTACTCGGCGGCACAAGAGCTCCGCTGCATCTGTCTTGTTGCGACAGGGCGATTGGCCTGCATGCTGTCGTATTTTCGCTTTAGAGCGCACTTTGAAATTCATCTCTTTTCTCTCTCTTTTTTCGCATCCGTCTCGTTTCATGGTCTCGAGCGGACGCCGGCGGCCTTTTGCTGGTTCTCCAGACTTTCCCTCCTTCAATCTTGGCGCTCTCAGCTCTTGCTTTTGTCTCTGTCGATGCTTCAAATGCTCCCGCTCTTCTATCGCCTCCTCTGTTTGTTTCTGTCGCTTTTTGAACACTGTTTTGTTCCCCGCTCGCTCGCTTGTGTCTGTCTTTGTGTCTGTGTAACCTGTTCCTGTATTTGCTATGCCATGATGTTCTCGTTTGCTCGCTCGCTTGTAACAACGTGACGAAAGCGTCGATGGTATCGATTGCAACTCGCTTGACGTCCAAAGAAAGCAAGCGGCAGAGTCGGCCTCGTTCTTTTGATTTTCATTTGCTGCTATCAAAAAACGGATATGCAGCAGCTTCGTCACCTCAGGCACTACAGCAGCTCGGAGGTTGTTTCTCGGAGAAAATTGCAGCAAAATCCAAACAAAAATAAAAATAAATTCATCCAAGCCGGTATAGAGCCAAGCCGACAGCCGCCCAGAAGCGCTTGCTTGAGTTGGTGCTAGAGAAGGCTCGGTCGTTTTAATGCACTGCAGCTCAGTTGGCTTCGGGTTGTGGTGCAGCTGCAGACGCTCACACTGCAACACACACACACACACACACACACGCTTTTTTGCTTTGGCTCGCTCGCTCAGCCTTCTTGGTTTCTCCTGTCTCCAATCATCATCCCCGCATTCCCCTCCTTTGGGCTTGTGTCACTCACCTCTTCTCGCTCCTATCCTCACAGCGTTAACATCCTCACCATCACCGTCACCATCGTCGCAACCACCTCTCACGACAACGAGTCCATCATACACGCCGCACAGCTGCATCGGCACTAGTCTCGGTGCACACACTACACCGCAATTGTCTCGACAGCACCAGCTCTTCTACTATAAGCTCATCACCAGCAGTACCTACAGCAACACCTCATCTCAGGCGCTCTTGTTCAGTGTCCACACGAGTCGACGAGCTGTCTTCAATAAATCACTGTTCACGTTAAACCGCACCCGCTCTGCGCCTCGCTTGCTGCAGCAGGGCATCCCGGTCGAGACACCCACCTCATCCGCAAGGACAAGCCGATCTCGAGGTCGACTCACAAAGAGCTACGGTCTGACTGCTCTCTGGCGAAAGCTTGTATCAGCTGCGAGCATTACTTCCATCACAGACGACTGTATTTGCAGGAGAATCCACCTTGAGGACAACCCCTACTGACAGCTAGCTACTTCACGACACTACTGCTCGCACCTGCTGCTCAGTTCGTGAAGCTGATGGTCTCATCACGGGATCAACTGCTCACCTAGGCACATTTCACACAGCTTTCTCCGAATCTGCAGGCCGTCCGTCGCTACATACAGTCTCTATTATCTCAACAACAAGTAGGCGCAAAGCATGAGCGTTGCAGTGCAGCTTCCTCCCACCACTACCACTTCCAAGTTCGACATCATGGCTACCACCTCTTCCTCCACGCAGCAGTCTGCTTCATCGGCGTCTGCCTCCACCTCTGCAGAAGCCATGTCGCTACCACCTATGCCGGTTCCCTATGAGGACTTCCACTTTTCCCTTGACTTGCCTGCCGAGCTCGACATTAACGACTTGCAATTCCTCAGCTCGGTTGATCGCAAGGGTGGATCGTCTCGACCTATGACTCCTGGTCTCACATCGCACTTCATGGCAACAACACCACAACTTTCGTCATTTGGTCTCGATGATATCCAGATGGCAAGCAGATCCAATAGCCGCAGAGGCAGCTTGTCCAAAGGCAGCCGACCAGCATCGCCCAAAGTGGGATCCTCTCGCTTCTCAGAATGTGCATTGAGGCCACCACCGCCGCCAGGATTCGAGCCATCAGGTCCGGGCTTGTTCGACACAGATGCTTTCGCGAGTGGCACTTTCTCGCCCTTTGGGATCGGTACACCAGGAGCGAGCGGCGACAAAGCTGCACAGAACGGTCAGCTCTTCGACGCCAAGGAGAAGAACCTTTTGGTCAACTTCTTGGAAGGCTTCGAATGGGATTTTGATCCGAGTCTACCAGAAGGCATGCCAAGCTTTTCGGCAGCAGCCGCCGAGAGATCAGCCGCTGCAGCTCAAGCCATGGGCTTACCAGCTGACTTTGCTTCGGCCAGTGCCAGTCGAGACCCAATGCTCCACGAGGGGCCGGCCATGTCAGCCGCAGCAAGACAGATGCAGGGTCGCAACAAGACAGCAGCAGGTTCCTCAGGTTCGGGTTCAGGATCAGCAACGGCATCTTCACAAAGCCCTCACGACCATTCGTCATCCGCTACATCACCACACGGCTCGAGTCTTGGTCATCAACATCGTCGCTCGCTCAGCAACAACAAGTCCAGATCTTTTCACCACGAAGCAGACCTTGTCAACACAGCATTCGGCGGCAATCTGTCGGAATGGTCCATGGGCAATGCATCGCATCAGCAGCAACCGCATCCACATTCATACCCACAGCATGGCGCACACGACATGTCAGCAACAGGCAGCAAGCGTAATGCTGGCCACTTTGGCAACGGTGACGCAGATGAACAGACACAAGCTGCTCTGGCGTTAGGTTCGCTGACAGGCATGCATGCCGAGATGTTCCGTATGAATGCCGGCCTGGACACACTCACCAATCAGCCCGCAACCCCTCCACAACCGGCTCGCGCACCCGCCCTATCCAAACAGAACTCCTCAGGCAAGAAGCTCAAAACAGAGCACGAGGACGATGAAGACAAGCTCGATAGTGGAGCAGCAAGCAAGCGTGAGCTTCTGACCGAATCGGAGAAGCGACAAAACCATATCTTGTCGGAACAGAGGAGGAGAAACTACATTCGAGAAGGCTTCAAAGATCTCGTTGTTCTCTTGGACGACGGGCGTAACTTTGGTGCACGCGCATTGGGTCTTTCATCCGGTTTCGGCACAGGCGTGGAGGACGAAGGACTGGATGATCGCTCCGAGATTGACGACGTCGTAGACGTTCTGTCTGTAGGACGCAAGAAACCACCGAAGAAGGCAAAGAAGGCTGGTCCTGATGGCGTCCGTCAACGTGGTAAAGGTCGAGGTCGTGGAGGTAGCGCGGGTGGAGGTGCTGGTTCCAAGAGTGCGGTTCTCTTCCAAGCAGTCGATCTGATCCGATGGTTGGACGGCAAGAGCAAAGAGTTGGCGAGACAGTGTGAGGATTTGGAGCAGATTGCGGGTATTCCTGACCCGGAAAGTATCGTCGCTGCCAATCGCCCGGCTAGCGCAAAAACTGCGTGAGATCGCAAAGCAAACACCAAAAAGAGACACAAGACCGTAGCACCGGCCCATTCTCGCGTAACTATCTTTGTACAACAATATATATCAATGGCCACATCGCATGGACTTCTGTGAAAGCTCTCGAGTTTGATATCGCATTCCGCAAAGCATCAAGTGTCTTGAGACAGTGTGAGTGTTCTGAGACGGTGGGAAATCAGCCAACCTCGACCCTGCATATGAAAAGTTGGAGTCCGACTTCCGAGAATCTGCCCTAATTTTTGAGGCTGCATGAGGATCTTCTCGAACTTAGACTTTGTCCTTGCTCCATATTTTTATCATACCTTGATCAACATCACCTTCTGTTGACAACCGGTGTGGTCTCGCACCTCCAACTTGGGCAACGGCACGATGGTCGAGACGCACATCCCTACGCTCGAATCCGATACGACACCTCTTATCCGTTCGCTTCTCGCCTATCCTCCTAGCACTCCGCACCTCAATCCTCAGGCACTTGCTATTCGGTGTCCTCCCGGCTCGTCTTCCGGACGTGGCGTCTTTGCGTCGCACTCGATTCCTGCGAATACCCTCATCGAAATTTCGCCGGTGTTGCTCTTTCCACCAGCCGAATACGCCCTGTATGGCAGTAAAACCCAGTTGGACGGCTACACTTTTGTCTGGAAGAAAACGGAGAATGGTCAAGCGGTGATGGCTCTCGCTCTCGGTCTGGGGAGCTTGTTTAACCACAGTAGAGAAGGGCCGAATGTGAAGTGGGTTCTGGATCACGAAGGGGGTTGCATCAAGTATACGACGATAAGAGAGGTGAAGGAGGGCGAAGAGTTGACAATCAGTTACGGTGCGGGGAGGATGTGGTGGGAACCCGAATTGACAGAAGAGGAGAAGAGGAAAGAGGAGGAAGAGAGGAGGATGAAGGAGGATCCTGACCACGAGGCTATGCAATTTGGAAGGATAGGATTGTCGGATGATGAAGACGACGACGTCGAAGCCCCAAATCCGGCAAGCTGTGAAGATAGGGGCAATGTGTTGGGCGGTATCGAACTGGATCGCACCCCCGGACCCAGCACCACCACCACCTCTTCTTCTTCTAGCAACCTCAAGATCAGCAAGTCCACTCGCGCCTTCCCACCGATCTACCGCCTAACCGCCGCACTCGACCCGCAAACCCTTCCGCTCGAAACCCGAGACGCATACATCATCGACATCCCCCCCACCCAAGCCTCTCACGCTGTGAAATTCCTCCAACGTCACCCTACCACTTTACAAAACCGTGATGATGGTCTCCACTCCACACGACACTTGCGTTCGTTCCGCACCACCACCTCTGTCCACCCTGAAACCGGAGCCAAAGTTGTCCGTACGCAATTCCTGATCTGTCTGGCATCCGCTTTTCCCTCCCGCTCCACCCTTGTTTCGTGGTTGATCGAGCAAGGAAGCGACATCTTTGGCGACAACCCGCAACCCTATCTGCTGAAAGTCCCCGTTATCGCAGCACCGATCAAAGAACGTTTGGCGGAATGGCAAGCCGTGTGGCCATGTATCGTTCGTACCAACCCACGCGAGTTGCGGCCTAGTCACACAACCCAGCCTGTAACCCTGGTCGATCGAGCTGCCGATGCGAAACTTTGGACTGCGCAAGAGGAAAACGGGAGGTTGAAATGGGCAGAGAACAGGTTTAAACGCGTTGTGGCGCTCGCTCGGCACGCTAGCGCCAAAGGAGGGGTGTGTAACGCTGTTCACGTTACCCATCCTTACGATACGGCGAGACGGTTCGTCACTACAACGCAGGGTGGGGGCGGGTTGAGTTGGAAGCAAAGAGAAGAATTGTGCGATTGGGGGAAGCTCACGGGATCTAATGCGCCTTTTGTTGGTCGAATTGCGACGGGAGAGGGCGAAGAGGGGCAGAAGGAGGATCTCTTGACGACGTTTTCAATGGCGGAAGCCGAATGGGCGGAGTACAATGTCAATACGCAACCCATCTTCTCCTCGCCTAACTCGGCAGCAGCGGGGACGATCGAAGTCGACGCCCTCGACCAACGCCTTCTGCGCAAAAACCCGCTCAAACATGCTGCCATCGAAGCCGTGGCCCGAGTATCCGTCTTGCGAACGCTCGACCGCTCCTCCGCTGCTTCCCCATCTTCTTCCTCTGCAATTACCCCTTCTTTGAACACGGCAGAATCAACAGCGACGGCAGCAAATGGAAGCGACTACCTCCTAACCTCACTCACCCTCTTCACGCTCTACGAACCATGCATCTACTGCACTATGGCGCTCCTCCACTCCCGTGTCTCCGAACTCTTTTTCCTCCTCCCTAGCCCCGGTCGTGGCGGCTGCTGCGGTGCCAATCTGCCTCCGGGGATTAAACCGGATGAAGCAGGACAAGATGGAGGCGTGGTAGCGTTGCAAGAGCAGAAAGGGTTGAATCATGCTTTCGTAGTTTGGCGCTGGATGGCGGATCGACTCGGTGGAAATGGAGGGGAAGAGGGGGAAAGGGTAGTGGATTTGCAGAGAGAATTCGATATTGGGCGGCTGGATCCTTAATTCTTCATTTCATGGATTGGGTACGCTCACTAAAGTTTGGGAATCAAGCGAATGGTTGATGAAGAAAAGGCATGCATTGATGCGGGAACGCAAGTGGATGTGAAGATACAAGCATGAAATTGACTTTTACGAGGCATGACTGGCACTGCTACCGCTATTGCCGGCGGTAGCAGCTTCCTGCCTAGCGACGACATCAGCCTGCATCGGAACTTTAACCTCCTTGTTACCAACATGAATCGTATCCCCAGCCTCCAATTGTGCGTCGTCAAATTTGGCATCAGCTGCAGGACCTTCCGCTTTTGCCACTTGAGCAAATGTGCCACTGCCTCCAATATTGGCTTCTCCCCGTCTCGCCGTCGACTCAACCGCATTGTCTTCGTTACTTCCCATCTGCGTCAATCCCAGCGCCGATCCATCAGTGGCACTAGCAGCAGCGGGCCTAGCGGGCACTTGAGGAGGAGCATGAGTCAGTCCTCCACCTCCACTACTACTACCTTTGCTGGTCAAGATCGGACTGCCAAAGTTCGGCATCTTGAACAATGAGCTTGTTGCGGTCCTGAATGCGCTTGGCGATGTTCCATCGGCGCCATCGGCTGCAGCTGAAGATGCAGGCTCAGGAGGTGGAGGGGCACTGAAACTCTGCGGTGAGGCTTTCTGCATCGACGGAATGCCTGGGACTGCCATCATGGTCGCACGAGTAGGTTGCTTCTTGATTCCCGAACCAGGGTTGGGCGAATTGACAGACGAGTAGGGCGCGTCCGTCTGCGAAGGTGTGCTTTCGGCTGCAGCCGACTCGACTGCTGGAGCGCTGTCCTGATGAACCGCGGCTTTGTCGGTAGAGGCTAAGCTAGGCTCCCGTGAGAGCGTGCCAGCGTTAAGCCTCGTTGGAGTAGGCTCTGGCTCGTTCGACTCTTGAGAAGTTTGCACATTGCTTCTTTGTGCTCTCTCGCTCGACGCTGGGACTGGCGTAGCACTGGAAGCCTCGTCAGCTTGCCCTGGAGTGCGACGCTCCGGTGTGCGCGGCGCAAGTGATGCAACACCACTTGCTGACACTGCTGGCTCGTCATTGGCGATAACATTCTTCTTATCCTTTACACCTTCTTGAGGATCGGTGCTGATATCGCTGGGCTCGAGACTCGAAGTCGAAGCCAACTCGATCGTCGCAGCAGGTGCAGGCGGAATAAATGAAATCCCGCCCCCCGTCGACGAAATGCTGCTGCTGGGCTTACGATTCGGCAGTGCTGGGGGAGTCATCTTGACAGGCGTCTCGTTGCTGATGGTCCTCTCCAAAGCTTTGTGTCTCGAGTCCTTCGCCGGGTCCTCCTCGCGATAAGCCGGAGCAGGTGGTGTCAGCGACGGAATATCCGCATCCCACTGAGCCGTCCAGCCTGTCGGATCGCCGCTAGACAAACCGGACTGTGTCCTGGAAAGCGAAGTCCCAGAGGGGAATTTTGCTGTCGACGATGAACGCGATCTTCCGTCATAGGCTCGATCAGATTGAACATCATCGTATCCATGCATCTTCTTGAGCGCTCTCAGTTCTCGATACGATTGACGGCTGCTTGCGTTGGAATGCACGCTGACATTGTCATCGTCAGTATCGGTGTAATTCGATGCCTGGGAAGCTGTGGATCCGTGATGCTTGTGGCGCGGTCCATTGTTAGCGCCCTCGGGGCTGGGCGTGTCGAAGCCAAGACCAAAGCTAGTCGGGTCAGGAGGGCTGCTTGCAAGCCAAGCTGACTTGCCGGGCGTGAGCGACAATCGGCTGGAATTCGAACGAGGTAAACCCTCTCGGACATTGGCTCCAGCCGTGACATCGTCTTCCAGCGGCATACGTTTTGATTCAGCACGCTTCGTGTTCCAGCTCGCCCAGCCACGTTTGATCGCGTCTTTGGCATCCCGTGCAGCCGCCTGTCTAGATTCTTTGTCGGCCATGCTCGCCTTGGCTTTGTTCCAGGAAGTCAACAGCATGGCCGAGGTGGTGCCTTGCGTCGCATTGGGACCATCCGTAGTGGTACGTTCGCCTTCGTTGAGACCGTAGCGAGATCGCTGGACGCTCGAAAGCGCCGCCGCAGCGTCCTGACGGGGAACAGATCGATCACTAGTCTGTGTGCCGGTCGGTCTTCGCGGTGGCGGAGGAGGCGGAGCCATAGATCTCTGCTGCGATGTGATCGCACCGTCGGCGTCTCTGGGCGGCTGGCGTGTAGACGAGACAAATTCGTGATCGTGCGGTGGGCCACTTGAGTGACTTTCGCCAGACCCTTGCTTCTTGATATCTGGCAAAACGAGGTCAGACCTTGAACTACGCAGAGAAGATCTTGTGCTGTGAGGCAGGCTGGAAGGACTGTCGATTATGTCTCGCTCGTCTTCGCTCTGGGGCTGTAGGGTCTTCTCCAAAGGTGCCTTCGTTTCGAGAGACGGCACAATTGAAGCACCGCCCTCGCCTAGGGCAAGAACAGGCTTAGAAGCGCTCGAGATGATCAAGGACGGCGTGCCGGCCGACTGCTCGTGTTTGGTCAAGTGACGGCTCTGATCGGATTCGCGAGACGCTTCGCGCTGCATTGTGACCGCTGTCAAAGCGGCTTGGCGCAACGTATCGTGACCACGACGAGTGTCCATTTCACTGCCGTCGGTCGATAGCACTGATGGGGATCGTGCGTGTGCGGTATCCGTGTTGCCGTTATCAGTGAAGACTGAATCCGAGACAGCTCGAGGAGGTGCTTCACTAGGCAAAGCCAACGCTGCGTCGCTCTTGGCTGGCACGCTGGCCGAGTTGGAGCGTTGCGATGGACGCTCAATGCTGGCATTACCCAAGGCCAAACTGCTTTGTTCTCGACCTGATCTGCCGCCTAGCGCACCAGCACCGAGACCGAGTGTGGAAAGACCGGACGACGAGCTGATGCTCGACGATGACGATTTTGGAGCAGCACCGAACCAAGTCCTTCGCTTGGTGCCCTGAGAGTCCTGTCGAGGCGGAGAACCAGATGCAAGGCGCTCGCCGAGACTGCCTCCGCCTGCTGCTGCATCGCGCGACAGCAGATCGCTAAGACCTGCAGCGGCTGGCGAGGTGGTACGAGCAGCCTGCGCAGCGTCAAGCCCACTTTTGCGGTTGCGAAGAGCGGCGCTGGATTGGTTGCCAGCATTGACTGCGCTAGCCTCGCTATCCTCATCTGTCAACGTGGTGCGCAGCGTCGAAGCACTTCGACGTTCGGGTGTCACCGGGGTGGCTGCCCCGGAGACTGGTGCGCTTGCCGTGCCGACCTTGTTCGCCGCAAGCAAATCTGACGTCTTGGTACTGCCTGGAGTAGACTTGCCGTCACGATCCTGCTGCGTCGATGCACCGGAAGGATCGCTTGGACCCGTAGCTGTAGCTGATGTGCCATCGAGCTCGGCGCGAAGTAAATCAGACTCCTTGGCAGCGTCTGCGAAGATGACTCCACGAAGAGGCATCGTGCGTGTATCGAAGAAAGATATGTCATCCATGTTGGGCACCACGATGGATTCTTGAAGAAGCTCTTTCAACCTGCTCTCGATAAGGCGAGTGACCATACCCCATTGCACCTTCCTGGCGCTGACGACTGGCTCGATGTCGATTTCCATCTTTGGCATGGTGGTGAAGCCAAACCAGAGCCGATTGCTTGGTGGTCGTTTAACGTGGAGGAGCAGGTTGCCCTCGAGTGATCTAAGCACGACTGCAAGTACGATGGGGATATTGTAAGGCTTGAAGCGAGAGCCAAGCGAGAGGGTGAGGGTGGTGGAGATGGTGATGCGGATCTCGCCGACATAGTGGATGGCGATCTCCATACTGGCTTCACCTTCGTTAGTGAGCGCTTTGAGCATAGGTCGACTGAAGCCTGGAGCACGACGGCCAACATCGACTTCCTCAACCTTGATATCGCCCAAGAAGCCGGGCGTCTTGACACGATTGATCTTTTTCATCATCTTCGACACAATGTAGTTCTCCAGCCACGCAGTGCGGTAGACCGAGAAGAAGATACGGCCGACGAGTGCGTTCAGCCATCGAAGAGGTAGGGGGTCCGGCAAACTGTCGAGCGAGTCAAGCAGAGATGCCATGTCTTCGTGAGAGAACGTAGGGCCGATGGGATCATCGAGCTTGCCAAACAGTCGCAACAAGGGGTCGGCGGGACCATCATCCGATAGCTTGGTGGGCAAGCTCGGGTCAGGCATCAGAGATGCTTGGAGCAATGCATGGTACCAGTCCTCCATGTAGTAGTTGTTCTTGCAAAAGATGAACCATTGCGGTCTTTTGCGACCCAGGTGGGTGGCGCGTCCAGCCTTGCGGTCGCCAGGGGAAACGCTACGACCAGTGGCAGATCCAACAATGCGGATTGCATTCCTCTTCATGAATAGTTCGCCGTCGCGGACGATAGCGCGCTTCGCTTTCGCCCATGCCTTCTTGGCGTCGAAGCCAGCTTCATCAGCGGCAGCGTCTCCCAGCTGCTCTTCATCGTTGGCAGATTGCTCGGGCTCGAGCTCGCCAAGAGTGTCGCCGTGGCCAGACACAAAGATGCTGACACGCTTGCCCCGAAGATCGATGGCAGCGTGGCATTCAGTGGTAGGGTTCGCCGTGTCTTCGGATGAATAGAGATACAGAATAGGCGATTTGAGGATGCAGTAGAAGCTTTCCCTGCCGGCGGTGCCGGTAGGAGCTGCGCTCGAACCGTTCAGAGTGGGTGTGGAGCGACCGCTGCTGGCGTCGTTCGCTGACTTCTTGTTTGCTGCTTTGCCTATACGATAGTCAAGGATACCTCTGTACATCTGCGACATGTATCCGGTGCTTGCATTGCTGTTGGTAGACTTTATTGATGCAGCATCCGAGTTGTCCACTGCTGTGGTGTCGTCTCCCGCCTGGAGTCGAGCGGCGTCTGACTCGCCGTCGACGAGTGAAGCTGGAATAGCGGCCGGAGTACTTGCCGCGCTTGTCGTGTTGGTAGCGTTGCTGTCAGATTCAAACGTTGATCGAACGGTGAGCCAGCCTGAAGAGAATGGCTTTGGAGCGGAAGCATTGACTGGACCTGGGCCTAGTCGTTTGGCAGTTGGAGGTGCGGTTGCATCGCCTTGAGGGTGATCCTTGCCCTTGTCTTTCTCAATCTCGGCATGAATGGCGGCATTGCGAGCAGCAAGGTCGAGGGCAGCGAGCTTCTTTTCGTGTGTGAGATCGATGTCTGCTTCAATGCTGTGAGTAGTTGTTTGCTGGACTGGAGGGGCGCTGAGGTAGAAGTGGATGAGACCAGCTAGTATGCAGATTGGAAGGAAGGTAACACCTCCAAGGAGATAATAGAAAGCTTCGCGCAGCATCTTGAAGCAGTTCGACCGAGGCTAGGCGGTGAACGAGCGATGTAGTTGCTCGTGTTCAGGGTCCAGCGACAGAACGGAGAGCAGGCTGAGCCAAGGTAGTTGTAAGCTTTACAAGTCGTGCATGCTTGATGTGATTGTGCTGGTTCGTTTGCTGGGCCCGTCCCGGCTGAATTTTGAAGGATGAATGGTGTCAGAAGAAGAAGAAAGTCAAGAACAAAGAAATGAAGATGCTGTCGAAGGTCAATGTCAATGTGCAACCCCACTTTGTGATCCTCAGAAGGGTCGCTTCCACGTCAGGCTGCCTGTCTTTGTGCCTCACTCAGAATTGTGCGCTCAACTTCGGCCAACTGCAAGATGCGTCACTGCATGAAGTCTGTGCGCGGGAAGCGGTTAAAGTGCTTTTTCTCGGCAATACGAGACCAACACACTTTGGCGCGGGAGAAATGGCCTGCCCGATCGATGCTCACCTTCAGCAGCAAAGCACAGAAGAGACAACCTGGTGGAAGCATCACGCTCTGTCTTAGCGCTCAGTATATACGTTTCCGGATAGCTTAGTCGACTGTGATCCTGCAGAGGCTTTCCTGTTCACGAAGATCTGTTCAAAAGTGTCACAGAGCTTCAATTTGAGCTTGTTCTCCACACTGCGAAGTGCCCCACTTTGAAGCCCCTGACGCCGTTTTGGTCGCTTTGCTTGACGAGTGCGGCATTATTTTGCAAAGTGTGCGACCTCCCAAAGCTCACATCTTGAAATTTTCGCAGCGCAGACACGACAGAAGCTGAGTTGTGGAGCAACAGCCTTGTGACGGCGTGACGGTGCGAGAGCAACACACACAACACACATAACACACGCAGCAGCAGCAGCAGCGTGCACATCCCACAGCTCGCACCGCTTTTTGACGGTCAAGCCAGCCAAATCGAGCTAAACTCAAACAGCTCCCAAGCCAAAAATTCAAAGTGCGCTTCAGCAGCAGCAGCAGCAGCACCTTGCGTCAGTGTAGCATCGAGAGCATCACTGAGCTCTTGTTGGCCTCACATCGAGCCTTTTCTTTCCTCTCCTTCATACTCCTCACCCCACTCGCTCTCTCCAACCTCTCACCACACACCACACTATAAAGATGGATGAGAAGTACGACGCCGTCATTCTCGGCACCGGTGTGACCGAATGTGTCCTCTCCGCTCTCTTGTCCGTCGAAGGCAAGAAGGTTCTCCACATTGACCGTGGTCAGGTCTATGGTGGTGAGATGGCCTCGCTCAACCTCACTCAGCTCTACGAGAAGTTCCGTCCAGGTGCCGAACCTCCCAAGGATTGGGGTCGTGACCGTGACTGGGCCGTCGATCTTATCCCTAAGCTTATCATGGCCAACGGTGAGCTCACACAGATGCTCGTCCACACCGATGTCACTCGCTACCTCGAGTTCAAGCAGATCGCTGCTTCCTACGTCTACCGTGACGGCAAGATCGCCAAGGTGCCCGCTACCGAGATGGAGGCGGTTCGATCTTCGCTCATGGGCTTGTTCGAGAAGCGCAGGGCTAAGAAGTTCTTCGAGTTCATCCAAAACTGGCGCGACGCTGATCCCGCCACGCATCAGACCCTCGACCTTGACTCGGACCCCATGGTCAAGGTCTTCGACTACTTCGGCCTCGAACCTGGTACCAAAGATTTCATCGGTCACTCGATGGCTCTCCACCTAGATGACTCTTATCTCCAGCGCCCTGCTCGTGAGACGTACGACCGCATCATCCTATACACATCCTCCATGGCTCGTTACGGCAAGTCGCCTTACATCTACCCTCTTTACGGTCTCGGCGAGCTTCCTCAGGCCTTTGCTCGTCTCTCGGCCATCTACGGTGGAACTTACATGCTCGACAAGCCTGTCGATGAGATCGTTGTCGACTCGGAAACCGGCAAGTTTGTCGGTGTTCGCAGTGGGGAGGAGACTGTCAAGGCCGACATGGTCATTGGTGACCCCAGTTACTTCCGTTCCGGTGTTGCCGGCAAGGACAAGGTGCGCGAGACCGGCAAGGTCGTTCGAGCGATCTGCATCCTCAAGCACCCTATCCCCAACACCGACAACTCGGATTCGGTCCAGCTTATCATTCCTCAGAACCAGGTTGGCCGCAAGCACGATATCTACATCTCGGGTGTCTCGAGCGCACAGAACATCGCTGCTAAGGACTTTTTCGTTGCTCAAGTCTCGACCATCGTCGAAACTGACAAGCCTGAACTCGAGCTCCGACCAGGACTCGACTTGCTCGGCCCTATCCTTGACAAGTTTGTCTCAATCAGCCCTCTCGAGGAGCCTGTCGAGGGTGGTAAGGAGGACAACATCTTCATCACACGCTCGTACGATGCTACCTCGCATTTCGAGACCGTTGTGGACGACGTTCACGATGTTTGGAGGCGTTTGACCAACGGCGAGAAGCTCGTTCTCAAGAAGCGCGACGATGGCGAGGGGGCTCAGGTGCAGGCTTAGATGGTTGCTTGCTAGCCATCCTTGCCGCCTTGTCGTATGATACCTTCTCTACTTTGGCGTGCATTTGGTCCGTCATGTTTGTCTCGTCCGAAGACTCTTCTTTTACTGTTTGATGGCGTGTTGTCTCTTTGCGCTGTTACGCGTCGTTTATATCGTTTCAATGAACAGATCTATAATGTCACTTAAGTACCGTTGTGATTTGGCGATGGACTCGCTCGTGTGCTCAGAGGCCTAGGCCCCGCAGTATGTGTCCCCTTTCCATGACGAGAGTCTTCCTTGAACATGTATCGAAAGTGAAAGTGTCTTGGTAGGAAAGCTCAACATCGGACGTGGAGGTGAATTGTCTCGCGCGACAAATTAACAAGCTCAGCTGAAAAAACTGGCTCTTGTCCGCTACAGTCAGCCGGGCACCGGTCTTTCAGCCGCAATTACTTTGCCGAATTAGACACGCACAAGAGAAGCGGATGCAGCAACACAAAGAGTGCGGGGTTGATTCTCACCAAGCGTACCCTTCTTTCCTTTTGCATACCGAGTTATCTCTACATCACGACATCATCAGTTTGATCCGCAGCATCAGGTCTTGTTCATAATCACCTGGACAATACGATGGCGGACGACAGCAAAGGCGCTTCTGCGGAGGGCTCTGGCTCTGGTTCGAATGCACAGACACCTGTGGACGCATCCGAGCAAGTCATGGATCGATCGCAAATCTTAGCTCAAGCAACACGGTTCTTGACCTCTGCCAACATTTCCGAATCGGCCTCTGAAGATGATAAGCGAGACTTCTTGCGCTCTAAAGGATTGACCGAAGACGAGATCAGTCGTGCTTTCCAAGATGCCAAGTCTCCCGTTCAGAGTATCGCTTCTTCTACCGCCGCCAACGCTTCTCAATCGCAAAACGACGTTGACCCGTTCGATCTCGCAGCACGCCAATTCGACGATCCGATCAACGCAGACTCCATCAGCCCGCCACCAAAGTCGTACCCCAACTCCCCACTTGCGCTGTACTACGATCCACCGGCATCCCAATCCTCTTCGGGCTATCAAGCATCGCACGGTTTCCCATCGCAATCAGGCGCACCAGGTCAACCCGCATCGCCGCTGACGAGGTACCAAGTATTGTTGCAGTTCTTCCGAACACTCAGCTTTATGATGATGCTAGGTGGCGGTGTGACTGCACTTGTGGTCTCAGCTTATAGAGCTTACGTGTTGCCCAAGGTCACGGCGATGTTCGATGCTAGGAGTATTATCTTAAAGCATCACATCGTGCTGTTCGATAAACTGAGGAGCAACGTTGCCAGTTTGGCTACTTACGTGCCTGTGCAGCAGCAGGCACGCAGCATTATCAGTGGTGGGAGTGCAGAGGATGGCAGCTCAGCAGTAGGAGCAGCTGGTTCGCCCTTGAAAGGCGTACTCAAGAAGGTCCACTTCAACGATGAAGTCGCCGCAGAAGGGGTTGGCGAGGGGGAGAAAGAAGGCGTCAAATCAACCCAGCACAGCAACACTAACAGCAAGACGCCGGGGACGGAAAAAGTCGTCTTGCCAGGAACGGACGTTGTTGTTGAAGCAGCCAAAACGCCATTACTCTCCTCAGAAGGCAAAGAAGGGTCCGATACCGATTCCAACGCTGAAGACGAAGACGAAGGAGCAAACCTACCAAAACTCGATCCTATCGACTTGATGACCCCCATTCGCGAAAGCATGGCTCGTCTCGCAGCGGCACTCAAAGGCGATCTTGCTGGTCAGAAGAGCTCCATCTCATCCAGCTCCTCGTCTAACACCTCTACTGCATCCAGTACTTCCACATCACAGCGTGCAGCTAGAAACGCAAGCGTAACCGACGCAGACGGTTCAGACGAATGGGAAGATGACTCCTCCCAAACCAGCGGCTCTTCCTCCGATGACGACGATGACGGCTTGGAATTCGACCCCTACGGAGCATACCAGAAGAAGCATAAGCACACTCAATCCTCCGCCACCTCTTCATCTTCCACAACTTCGAACGATTCGACGTCCCTTAGCGGCCTCAAAGCCTCCCTAGTCAGCCTCAACGCTGATATTTCGTCCCATGCATTCGCGTCGACCGCCTACTCGAATTCGTATAGCGGCTTCCGAATCGGCGGTGCGACCGCCGGAGAGGGCGCGGAAAGTCCCAAGTCGGGAGATCTAGGTCAGGTCAAGGCGGAAATTAGGAGCCTGAAAGGGTTGCTGTTGAGTAGAAGGAACTTCCCTTCGTATGGGATGGGCAGGCCTCCACCGCTGCCCGCTGCGGCTGCGGGTGGGGTTGGGGTCGAGGGGAGGAGTTCGTCTGCTGTCGTTTGATAGCTTCATCCGTACGTTCAGAGGTGGAAATAGAGAAGACGTTTTCGAAATAAGATGATGGGAAGACCAGAGCGAAATGTTTGTGATTGCGATAATGTGACTGTGACCGTGGTTGTGATGCGATACGATGCGATGCGGTGAGACTTTTGCTAGATTGACAGGGACGGGACGAATGAAGGAGGATCGCTACGGTGACTTTAAGGAGCCAATTTCGGCTCTCACTCTTCGCCTCCACCAACACCGTACCTCTCGTGAATAGCTTTCGCGGGCAGCTGTTCGATCTCGGCGATCTTTTCCACATCACCAAACAAATATACAGCTCAGCTTTTGTGCTATCTCCTCGAAGCGAGAGAAGGGTGAGTGCGGCTTACCTTGTCGAACACGACCTGAGTCGAGTCTTTGACTTTGTTGTATTGGGTCAAGAGCGAGATGTATTCTGAGACGATTTGGTCTGCTTCTTGCGGCGGAAGGTTTTTGGAGGTTCGGGCTGCGTTGTGCGCTTTAAGGATGACACTGTTTGCTCCTCTCAAGTGCGGCGAGAGTCAGCTCGACTATCCGATGATCGAAGCAAAGAAAGAAGAAGGGGATGGCAGGGTGGACTCACGCTAAGCTCTCTTCCATGGCAGCTACTTCTGCTTCTAGTTCGGGGATGCTTTTGGCACGCGACGCCTCGCGAATTGGGGTAAGGCTAGGATTTGGAGTGGAAGTGGGGCCTGCAGCGGAAGAAGAAGCAGAAGAGGGTTCGGGCGGCTGCGACGACTGACGCCGGCTACCAAGACCGCTGAGAGGCTTGAAGGCGGCTTTGAGAACGTTGGCCGAGTCGTCGCTACTCGTTCGATGAAGTGGTCGAGTGGGCGTAGAGTTTCCCCCGCCAGACCGGGTGGCTTTTGAGGGAGAAGCTGACCTCCTCATTACAACGAGCGATCCGGTAGGTGGTGGTCAGGAAGGAAGTTCAGATCGCATCTCAAGAAAGCGTTAGTCGAAAGGTGATTTGACGTGCGGCTTCGGATCTGCCGAAATTTGAATTATTCGTTCACACGGCGTATCGGACACTCCGCGACCTCTATGTGATTACCGGAATGAAGTCGTATGGCGACGTTGACGACAAAACACATTCAAGGAATTCGAATGATGTGCGCTGACAACGCTTTGGGGCCAGTCACACGCCAGTCTAGCCCTACGCCCTACGGCGCTGACCCTGGCTAGTTTAGGCTTCAGTTTCGCGTGCACTAACAAAGCCATGATCCAACCGAAGTCGACGCTGTTCATCGACGCAGCACTGTTCGAGATCTCTGTGCCAGCCTCGCGCTGAAACTGCAGCCAAACGCGTGTGGCCCGTGTCCCCACCGTGCTGCGCAATTGCATTCCGGACGAATGCGCTACGCCGACACTACCATAAAAACTCAGCCCGTGTCCGGTCCAGCTTGGCTACGCTTCATTCACTTCCATCTCATCGATCTTTTGTCACCTGCGATAGCGCCATATACTTGTGCCGCTCAACTCGAAGCACAAGCAGAATGGCTTTTTTCGATAAGGTAATCATCCGCTGGCGGGAGCAGATCGGCGAGAGCAACTTCCACCGTTTCACCGCCGAAATCACGCGGCTGTTCGCTGGCTGGGCCGATCCGGACAATCGCGAGGCGCTGCGGCATTACATCAAGTATCTCGAAAGCTCAAAGGAGTGGCGGGAGCTCAGAACGATCACTGCCAAGCTTGACCGTCCCAAAGTTGACCTTGCCAAATTTGACCATGGGGATCAGCTTGACTCGATTCTGCGCTACCGAATGTGCATCAACAAGATCTGCGGAGTAAGCGCACGATGCGACAAGCTTGTCAACTCAGTCAAAGAAGATCTGGCTACCCACTTTGGGTCTCTCGATGGATGCAAAGTCATACGCATCTTCATCGATGTGCTGTACGAGGACTCGCATTCTCCAGATGTTTGCTCCTCATTTGCAGGCCCTTTCGAAGGTGATGCCGTCCGTCTACTAGTCGACTACATCGTCTGTCACAAATCTGGAGATAAGCCCAACGATAACAGCACGATCTGGAGCGTCCGAGACAGAGACGGGACCCCTTGTACCAAAGTGCTTCCCATCGTACAGTCGTTCGGCTTTGGCAAGACAAAGCTCTGCGTACACCTCAGCGCTGCTCAGCCTGGAATGCTAATCAGCTTGCGCAACAGTCATGTCGGACGTGCGTCCTTTTCCCCACAAGACACCTTGGTCTTTGACTACTTCAAGCTATGCTACGAGAGGTACCTCGATGGGAGTCGTGCAGACTATATAACCATGCAAGGATCGAATTACGTCCATGCCCACGTCACGTCGTTCCTTGCAGCCTATTGCTACGAGCTGCACTCTCTCCTAAGTCAGCTCATGAGCATCGCAGGCTGTCCTTTCCAGGCTGAGCAACCTGCGCACATTATCGCAACTGCTGCAACTACCACTGAGGCCGTTCACAATGTTGCACAATGCTGGAGTTCAGTGATTCATGCACTCGCCACAGCCATCCACGTCAAGCCCGATTTTCTCCACGATATCCAGCTTCACCCGTTCAATGTTCTGTGTCCCCGCAGTTGCATCAAAGGCCAGGATCTCGCGAATCCTGATCACGAAACGCTTGCAGCTCTGCTCTGCAGGTTCTCGGACAAGGACAAGCCTATAGTCAGAATGCTGGCCAGCCCTTTTGCGCGGTCTGAGCTGATCGAGCGTGTCTGCAATAGAGCTGACAGTCTTCTCGCAGAATATGAGCCGAGCAAATCCTACCGCGGATGGAAGCAACACGTGTCCAAACATCTCCAGCCAGCGCTGGCAAACCTTGAGCGCCTGGCGCCGTGCCAACTAGCAGACAAGGTGTTCTTCCACCTTGCCCTTGACGATTGCATGGCCTTCCAAGCCTTGTGGCCTTACGTTTGCAGAGTGTGGGAAACAGCCAAGCCGATCAGGACTTGGCTCTTGCTCATTGGCAGAGATAGTTCAATTGCCCCCATGCATGCTTCAGAATCCTCTCGCCTCCCGCTGAGCTGTCGACCCGTAGGAGGCACCTACCAGCTTTGCAAGCCATTTCGCCACATGCCGCTGAACGTCACTTTAACTTCAGAAGGTACCTACAAGCTTTGCAAGCCATTTCGCCACATGCCGCTCAACATCACTTTGACTCCAGAGTACGTAAAAAAGGTTGAACAAGAAATCCTTGACGGAAAAATGACGCTGCAAAACTTGAACAGAATGATTCTTCGGCTCGGCCGGCCGGTATGGAACACTGTGATCATGTCTGATTTCGACAACGTCATCGAGCTAAAAGCGCTCCCCTTCGGATTCATAAAATGGTACCAAAAAGTGCCTCTGTCCCAGCAGTATGCGGGTAGCAATACCGTTGTCTTTGCAGACATAATGGCCAAGGCTTGCCAAAGAGTGCCTCTGGAGCACCCTACAGATTCACAAGACAAAGCTTGGCCATTGTTGCCCAACCAAAAAGCTTCCCACCCCCAGCAAGCTCTCCGGGACTACAATACATTTGGCGGCCTTCCCACCCCTACCATCTCATCCGAGCCTCCGCTTAGCATGGCAGTTGCATGGTCCTTCCGCGCTGGCACATTCTTAGAGGTGACGGAAAAGTGGTCCACAGCTATACTTGGGCTGGCCGAAGCCAACGCAGAATTTGGACTCGATTTCGGTAACTATGGTGAACAAGCCTACTTTCTGGTGTGCTGCATGGCCTCAGACTTGGCGGTGAACCAACGCTATGCATCAGACCTAGCGCCGATTCGACGCAATAAATACGAGAGCGCCGAAGTCGAGCCCTCATACAAAAGCATGATCGGTCTCGTTCAGCTCAGTGAGTGGCTGGAGATCTTAATTGGCTATCCCTCTTTCGGTAAGATCCTTGACAAAGGCTTCCAGTCCGTGAGCTCTCAGTGCGAAAGTTGGTGTTCGCAACGATGGATCAACTTCAAGCATGTTGCCACCATCGACGCCAGTGTCGATACTGATAGCGGTATTGAAACTGGCCTTCTCTCCGAGCTATGGATGAGACATGCCGCCGTTTGTCGCGGTAACAATCGAGGCGGCTGGGACTTACTGATCCCAGTGTATCATTGCAATTCTTGGTATCCCCCAATCGAAGGCGAAACATTCTTGATGCATCGACTCTCTTATGTCGCCTTACAGATCGACGGTATTAGGCCTCAGAAGAAAGAAGGGCCAACTATCATCGGACGGTCGCCTCCGATATCGTTCAAGAATAAGGATGCTTCGACGCTTGAGCTGTGTCTAGACCCTCACGGGGCACCCAAACACACTTACTCGGAAGATTATCACAGAAAGAATCGCTACCAAACGATTCATCGCTTCGTAGTCAGCGGGCATTCTAGCAGCTCCTTTCCGGTCCTCAAATATCTCAGCGCCGAGGCTCAGGACAAAATGGAAGCTCTCCTGTGCCCTCCTTCCGTTGCCAAAGACACCTCTGGCGCTCACACGTCCAGACGCGCTCGTTTCTGTGATGTAGGACTTGGCGTGTCCGACAAAGATGATGTCGAAGACGATGTCCAACTGAACAACATCGCAAAGGCCGGCTACGTTGGTACGTTGTTCCAAGGGCTTACTTTTGACAAATCGCCACCAGAACAAACCTATTAGCCATCGGCTGAATTGACTATGAGTACAGATCCACGCCTTGTACATTGTATATCATAGCTTCACCACCACTCATGTACAAATCGTTTCAAAGCAATCCCAGTCAGTGAGATCAACGTCGTACCCGCAGTTCCAGTGACAACGTAGCCCTTAATTCGCGATGCTTTGGCACAGTATAAACTTGAAGAGCCCCTTGCGGCAGAGGTGGTCTGCGAAGATTCTGCATCGATCGCCAGTTTGACTTGTACACATCACAGACAACACAGCTTTACAATGATAAAATCCTTCCGAAACGATTCCATTCAAAAAGACATCAAAGCTACAGGTATCGGAACAGATGAGACGAAACTATTCATTCTTTGATCTTGACGTTCAGTAGTCATCGCTCGAGTTGTTCGAGCCGTACTGGTTGTTTCCGCCGTGGCCACCGCTCTGGCCACCACGTCCCGAAGAGCCGTAGCTGTCAGAGTCATCGTTGTCTCCGTAGCCGCCAGACTGACCGCCGCGGCCACCAGAGCCATACGAGTCAGAACCAGAGTTGCCGCCGTAGCCACCGGACTGGCCTCCAGAGCCGTAGGAGTCATCGTCGTTGTTGCTACCACCGTAGCCTCCGGACTGGCCGCCGCGTCCGCCGGACGATCCGAAGCCAGAGCTCGAGTTGTTGTTACCGCTGCCGTAGGAGTCCGAGCCGGAGTTGCCACCGTAGCCTCCGGCCGTGTTGGACGAGCCGAAGCTGTCATCATCGTTGTTGCTGCTGCCTCCGTAACCACCGGACTGACCACCACGGCCGCCGCTGGAGCCAAAGCCGGAGCTGCTGTTGTTGTTGTTACCGCTGCCGTAGCTGTCAGAGCCCGAGTTGCCTCCGTAGCCACCAGACTGGTTGCCAGAGCCGTACGAGTTGTCGTCATTGTTGTTGTTGCGGCCCGAAGAGCCGAAACCGGAAGACGAGTTGTTACCGCTTCCGTAAGAGTCGTCATTGTTGTTGCCACCGTAGCCGCCGCTGCTGGAGTTCTTGTTTCCAGAGCCGTAGCTGTCGTCGTCGTTCGAGTTGCCTCCGTAGCCGGACGACTGGTTGTTATTGTTGTTGTTGTTCTTGTTGCCTCCAGTGAACTGACCGAGGAGGTCCTTGCCCTGCTGGGAGTTGGCGAAGTCCTTGGCCTGGTTAATGAATCCGTCCATGATGAGAATGTATTGAGGTGTGGTGAGAATATGTGTTGAATAGTATGTGACCGAGTAAGACGTCAGGTGTAAGATGAGGGGAAAGGTTTGTACAATAGCCGATGTCTGAGCACGAGGTTTATATACCATTCATGAGAGCTATACGCTCGAGTTCCACTTGCCTCAGCTGTGAAGCGGCTACCTTCCTGTGGCCACATAAGGAACACTTGGCCAAAGCGCTCCACAAGACAGACTGTGACGAGAACCTTCCCCCATTCCAGACATGCGGCTACTGCCTTCTCTCACACACAGATTGCGACTTTCGGCTGCTCCGTGCGCAGCTCGCATTGTGCCTCGTGCCTCATCCGCTGCCAGTGTGACGTCTGACTCGTCTTTTGAAAGGCGAGCCCATACAAGCGAGCCAGGGGACGAGCGTGAGTAACAAGGTGTGCTTTCCGTAGAACATCTGAAGGTCGGCTGTCATTATGCCACTCTCAGCTCATTCGCCCTTGCGAATTGACACAGCCAGATTCGGGCACCGGTGTTCTCTTCCTCGCCGCTCAATAGACATGCCGGCAAACGAAGAGCTGCGGCTGGCCACATCACTCGCCGCCGCAACAATGATGATCATCTGTGCAGCTTGACAGTGCTAGTTCGCTACTCCGTTCTTCTGGCTCAGATTCACGGTGCTGGCATTCAGGACTTGCATTGCACACGGCGGTCAGTAAAGTGCTGAACGGTAAAAAATGGGCCGTGCGGTCAGGTGGGATGGCAGAACGTGACAGCTTGAAGCTCGCCTCCTTGCGCCATCATGCGGTCGAGGCTCAAGCGTCGAAAGTCCATGCGGCGGCTGCCATGCTCGTAAAGCCATTCTTCTTGCAATCGTATGAATCGCGCTAGATCAGGTCCCGTTGTTGCAATCCTGACAAGATGATGTATCTATCCGTGCAGGAGAGAACAACACCTAGAGACCGGCCTGCAGCCGTTTCAACTCAGACCGACTCTAAAAAGCAAAAGAAAAAATCAAAAAAAAAGTCTGGGGCGCGAGGGCGTGACATCCGAGCCGCAGGCAAGTACCTGTTGTGAAAGACACAGGCACAGGGTGAGAAGGGGCTGGACCGTGCGTGTGAAAGTCTCTCCACCTATCGCCGTCTTGTGTTGCTCTTTACTCTGCTCGTTCCTTGACCGTGCACGCTGTTCGGCTGCTTTCTTTCAAGAACTCGGTTCGCCGATATGGCGAGAAGATACGCAACCACACTTAAGCGAAGCGAGTCCTCGGCTTTTCTGACATGTCACTTCCTCTTCTACCCTCTTTGTGTATCACACAAACACACTGCTCAAAATGACGATAGTGGCGCAGCAAGAGGCTGTGCTTTGGGCGTTGAGGCTGATTAGGGCTCGGGTCGCTTGTCCTCTCTGCCGCTTTGGTCTCGACCAGTTGTCTGTCGTGCAACCTTCGATTTCGAGTCGTACTATGCTCTTCCTTGCGATCACGCTATCACGACAGTACGCGATATGATTCGACGGACGGCACGTTCCGAATAACGTGGACTTGTCTCGTGTGCCGCTTGCTTGCTTCAATTCGGTATCTCCTTACACACTGCTGCGTCAAAGAAGGTGTGAGAAGCTGTGCACTCCATACATTGCTCGAGCCGGTCCAGACGCTTACGAGCAAGTCATTCCGACTGTCGGCTGAATGCACACTGCGGCAGCGGAGTCTGTGTTAAATCGCCGTCTTGCCTTTGACATGTGATGGGATCTGTGTTCTCGTACCGCGCCGACAGCGCTCCCTAACCACTCACGCTCGGTTCTCAGATCAGCGTATGGCTGCCAGACGTTACGGCAAATGCTTTGTGATCTAACCTGGTGTTTGGAGGCTCGGCGTCGGTTGCATAACGCTACACTCTGCTGCGAAAGTGGTCGGGCACTGAAAGAGCGGGGCTGTGTGCCCGGTGTCTGTACCATGCAATACAACATGCAAGGCCGGACTGTTCTGCCGTATCGCTATTCTTTTTTATCCCGATTGTCCGGCTCGGTTATCAATCTCACATTCGCCGTTTTTCTGTTCGAATGTTCTGTGCTTTGCATAGCCTTGAAGGGCTTACGGTGTCCAGTCTAGATCGTCTGAAGCTCTCGACTTGACACGCATGATATGTGTCCATCAAGCTGGACCTATACTCGCGCGGCTCTCTGTAAAGCTGAAGCATCAGGTATCTTCGCCCGTTGACATGATCGAAACTTTCGGCCCGATCGAAACTTCCCAACACGAACCTCAGCTTGCTCTGCTATCATTTGCTCTTTGCGGTCAGACATTGTGAAGCATTGCAGCGGTTCGATCTCCCATTTGACCGTGTGAGCGTCATACTGTGATTCTTATGGCTCAAGACTGTGATGGGAGGACCCACCACGGTGAGAAGCAGTCATGGGCATCCGGCGTTTGGTTGACGATGAGATCAGCAAATCGAATGCTTCTCGTCCTCCGTATCGGTGATGCGTCTCACAAGGGGATTTTGCGACGAATTTTTGGTGCAGCATTTTGCAACGTATTTTCCCTTGAATTACAAGAAGTAAGAAAACGTTCAAAAAGATGGTGGATCTGCGATCAAAGAGATGGATCTGCGTCTCGATGGACCCGATGCACCTGAAGGGAGTGTCTGCTCGGGCCATGAAGCATCCGACAGCGAAGATCGTGTTCTTCCTAAAACACAACTACGTCAAGGACATCACAGACAACCACAGCATCGACACAGACGATTGAAGCATGAACAGGTCGGGCAGGGAATAACGGTGGAGGTGTATCGAACCTGTCCGATGTGAATGTGATCGGTACGAGCCCGCAACGACAGCTGCTGACGCCCGAACGACACACTCTAACAAATAAGGTCCCTTGTGCTGCAAGGGTCCAATTGTGTGTGACACCATCTCCCTGCCTTGCGCTCTGTGCAATGAACCTGTAATGACATCCAACCTCATCTCCCTGCCAATCATACAAGTCGAGATCGAGCCTCGAGTCTCGAGCTCCTTTGCGCAACACGCAGCGCCGAGTGGGGCCGATCCGACCAGAAAACAAGCTTGAACCCTACCTCGTGCTGCACTCCCGACTCGATTCGACTGAATTAGCTTCAACCCTCCTTTTTGCCCAAATTTCTTCCGTCTTTTCCCACCTTTGCAACGCATCGTTGATACGCGGCGTGCCGCGAAGAAGAGAATGAAAATGGTCAAATTGGACGAGATGACGCCTCGTTCTCCAGAAATTGGAGGCGGAGTGGGCGAACAGCGAAAAAAAAAGAGGTCTTTGCGCATCAAATTGTGTCAATCAGCCAATCCCATTCCAAGCTCAGTCAGTCAGGTCTAATATCACAAATATGCCCCCAATCCGACCGTGTCTTTGCCTCTGCAGGCAAGCAATGACTTAGCGCGAGTAAGCCAAGCCGAGAGTCAAGGTGACGGACCCGCCGCGGCTTTAAGGTCTGCTTTGCCAGCTTTGCCTGCCTGGTCTGCCCTGTCTGCGCGTTTCCAACTTCGCCATCCGGAAAAAGCTTAGCAGCAGCGACGACTGCAGCAACGGCAAGCAGCTCAAAATCCAAGTCGCGCTTTCGACTCTGACTTGGTTGGTTCAAGCAGGCAATTCCAGAGGTCGATGCGCACGGTATGAGAGGGGCAAACACTCTGACACATTTCCAACTTGCGCCGACTCGAGCAACGATCACATCTCGACCACATCACACATCTGCGCGCTGCGCCGCGCTTCGCTCCACCACCCATTCACCATCCCCCATTGCACAACTCCTCGACCACCACCACTTCCAGCATCATCACCGCGGTATCTGCCATTCGTGCCCGATTGCACTTCCGACATCGGCGGCGTAACATTCGACATTGAGTCTTCGTGCACTGTGCCCGGTCAACAATTTGGCCTTCAAAGCACTTTCCGGCATCGAATACCTGAAGCTCGAGGACGATCCAAGGTCGAGACTTTTTGTCAGCTTGAAGCTAGCATCGCTCCACTATTGGTCCAGCAGCAAGACAGACAAATGGTCATACTGCACTAGCCACTTGATAAACACAAGGGTCTGCTCAAAGGCACAGGTGCGCATACACCCAATCTCAGCAACTCTTCGCACTTCCCTGTCCTCTCTCTCTTTGGGCTCGGTTCATTCGAAGTTTCGGCGATCCCACGTCAGGAGAACAAAGTTTACCCTCCTAAGCAGCTATTGACAAGATGAGCGGCGAGGATCGAGGCGCTTACCGGTATGCTGGGCGTCCAGCCGGCTACCTGGCAGACGGCTACGGTCGATACGAACCAAGTCTCAAGAGCTCAATCCCTGCTCGCTCCTACGAGAGACCGCCGCACCCCGAGGACGCGTATGACCGTCGCATTCCGGATCGAGTCCATCCCGCTTACACCACGGGCCCCTCTTACGGCGATCCATCACACTCTGCTCCACCACCTCCAGAGTATCGCCGACCGCCGCCCCAGCAGTCGTATCGTTACGAAGAAGAATACCTCGCTCGTCCCCCGACGCATCAACGCCCAGAATATGCAGACGACTATCGCCGCCAGCCGGTCCACAGGGATCCCTACCGAGGCGTAGAGGACAGAAGAGTGTTCGAGGAAGCTCGCTCAGATCCCTATGCATCGCACTCTCGACACGCCTACCCAGCAGATCCCTATCGATCGGATCCTGTCCAGGACATGGACAAGCGCAGACACGCCCCTGTTGCCTACGATCGCTACAGTGCCAGAGAGGAGCCTAGGCCCATCGTCGACGTCCGCCAAGTCGAGGAGCCGATCTATCGCAGAGAAGAGTATGAAGCCTATGCACGCGAAATCCAGCCTTCGTACCGAAGAGGGGCACAAAGATCTCCTGTGCCTACGACGCGACCGATGCCTAGCGCACACGACCTCAGAGAAGAGCTACCCGTGCGCGACTACGACGAGGCGCCACGTCGCTACGCCGAACCGCCCCACCAGCCAGAGTCTCCACCGAGACCTTCCATGTCCATCTTTAACATGCTCAACGACCGTGCAGCTAATGGAGGCTCCGCATCCGTTCATTCGAGTCCAGCAAAATCAGCAGCTGACCAAGAGGTGTATCCTTCGGCTGTTCCCGAAAACGTCCGAAGCTCTCGACCCGCCTTCGATCCTGCGCGCGAACAGTCGAGCTACGCTTCACGTGCCCCGACGATGCGTTCGCGCAGTCGCGAGGACCGTCCACGAAGGGTCGACTTCACCCCGGATCCTGAGGATGAGGAAGAGCAGCCGCTCGCTCAAGGTCCATACAAAACTTCGAGCGCAGCTGCTGATGGCCCAAGCGTCCGCGTCAAGGATGAAGAATCTGCCCCGCTACATGCAGCTCCTCTTGCCGAGCCTTCCAATGTCGACACTACTCAGCGCAGCGAATCGCCCGCCAGGTCATTCGCAAAGACGGCGGCAGTAGATAGCTCGACGCCATTGACCGAGAAGCTGGGTGCGCCTCCTACTTCCACAAAAGCAGCTCCTGCCAAGACACTGCTCAAGCTGCGCAACAACCCTCTGCCTGCGTCCAAGAGTAACTCTAGCTTCGTCGCGCCTCCTCCCCCCGCAAAGAAGAACCGCGATCCCGACGGATGGGAGAGCGACCTCTCCAACGATGAGAACCGCTCCGTATGGCAGCCGGAGCTGGACGACTACGTTTACGACATGAATGAGCGCATGCGTCTCATCGAGGATGCCTTTGAGGCCACGCTGCACGAAAAGCACGCCGAGGTTGAGAGGCGCCTAGCACGTGCTTACGAAGGACGTCACTTTGCTGTGATCCGACAGCTCCGTCTGCGCGAGCTCAAGGAAGCGTCTCAACGCGATGTTGCACGCCGACAGGATCAGGTACGACAGCTGCGCGACCACGAGATCGAGCTTGAGCTGCTGGGCACTCTGAGCGACAGTCAAGCTGCAAAGAGAAGGAGAAGCGGCAGGGAAGGCGACGAGATGGACGAGCTTCAGCAGGGCGATGACAGTGACGAAAGCGACGACATTGCACTCGCCGACATCGCTGCTCGTGCCAATGGCAACAAGGCCAACATCATCAAGCTCAAGCGCAGCAAAGGCAAACTGGGTGCAAATGACGCTCGAGGCAAGAAGCGCAGGCTGGATGCTGGTGGCGCTGCTTCGTCGCCGGGCCCTGTCAACGATGCCGACTTGACCCTCGCCGAGCTCAGCGCCATGATTGACGGTGACGAGTCGGTGCTTGCCTCACGACAAGCTTCGCCCACTCCTGATGATGCCAGCTTTGCCCTCGACCTCGACGCTGCCGGCAAAGTGCCGATCGACGCACGTCGCGCACAGCAGCTCGAAGATGCTCACCGACGCATCTGGACTACCATCGCCAAGCGTGATGTCCCTAAGGTCTATCGAACCGTGCTGCAAAGTTCCTCGAGCAAGACCATGTACTGGCGCCGTCTCTCGAGCGTTGTGCAACGAGAGGCCAAGCGAGGTGCAGCTCGTAACAACAAGACGGTCAAAGATGTCCAGCTTCGCGCTCGTAAGGTCATGCGTGAGGTGCTCGTCTTCTGGAAGAGGAACGAGAAGGAAGAGCGCGAGCTGCGTAAGAAGGCCGAGAGGGAGGCTGTTGAGAAGGCCAAGAAGGAGGAAGAGATGCGTGAAGCCAAGCGTCAGGCGCGTAAGCTCAACTTCTTGATCTCGCAGACCGAGCTTTACAGTCATTTCATCGGCAGCAAGCTCAAGACGGCCGAGATGGAAGAGTCGGAGGAGACTGCTGGCAGCAGCAAGATCATCGACCCCAACGCTCAACCTTCCGATGCCACGGTCCCACCCATCGATCCGCATTCCGATCTTGCCGATGCCGAAGCCAGGCTGGCCGAGCTCGACGATATCGACTTTGACGACGACGACGAGAGCAATCTTCGTGCACACGCTGCTCGCAACGCTCAAGAGGCTGTGCGTCTCGCCAAGGAAAAGGCACAGGCCTTCGATGTTGCAGCAGCGGAGGAGCGCAGACGCAACGAAGCTGCTGCTCGCGAACGTGACGGCGAAGATGCTGGCCCTGGCAAGCAGATCGAGGAGAAGGACCTGGGCAAGGCATTTGACTCCGACGATATGAACTTCCTCAATCCCACTTCGATGGGTCAAACCGAGATCAAGCAGCCCAAGATGCTCACATGTCAACTCAAAGAGTACCAACTCAAGGGTCTCAACTGGCTTGCCAACTTGTACGAGCAAGGTATCAACGGTATCCTTGCCGATGAGATGGGTCTCGGTAAGACCGTGCAGTCCATCTCGCTCATGGCCTACTTGGCTGAAGTGCACGACATCTGGGGTCCTTTCCTTGTCATTGCCCCTGCTTCGACATTGCACAATTGGCAGCAAGAGATCAGCAAGTTCGTGCCTACCCTCAAGGCCTTGCCGTATTGGGGTAACGTCAAGGATCGTGCTGTTCTGCGAAAGTTTTGGAACCGCAAGCAGATCTCGTACAATCGTGATGCACCCTTCCACGTTCTCGTCACCAGCTACCAGCTTGTTGTGTCGGACGAAAAGTACTTCCAGCGTGTCAAGTGGCAGTACATGATTCTTGATGAAGCGCAGGCGATCAAGTCGTCGAGCAGTAACCGTTGGAAGACGTTGCTCGGCTTCAACTGTCGTAATCGATTGCTGCTCACTGGTACGCCCGTTCAGAACTCGATGCAGGAGCTGTGGGCTTTGCTCCACTTCATCATGCCTTCGCTCTTCGACTCTCACGACGAGTTCAGCGAATGGTTCTCGAAGGACATTGAGAGCCACGCCGAGCAGAAGGGCACCCTCAACGAGCACCAACTTCGTCGTCTTCACATGATTCTGAAGCCCTTCATGCTTCGTCGTATCAAGAAGAACGTGCAGAACGAGCTTGGTGACAAGATCGAAATCGATGTCTTCTGCGACCTCAGCGCGAGGCAGAAGATGCTCTACCGTGGTCTTCGAGAAAACGTCTCGGTGGCTGAGCTCATGAACCGCGCCAGCTCGAACGACGAAGCGGGTCTGAAGAGTTTGATGAACTTGGTCATGCAGTTCCGTAAGGTCTGCAACCACCCAGAGCTGTTCGAGCGAGCCGATGTCCGCGCTCCTTTCGCCCTTGCCGACTTTGCTCGTTCCACTACAATGGTGCGTCGCGAAGGCGAGGTACTCGAGATTCCAGACTCCACCACGTCGATGATCGAATTGCAGGTGCCAAAGCTCATGGTCAGGGAAGGTGGCCTCTTCAACGTGCCAGGCCACGACAGCCGCAAAGGTTTCGACACTGGCTACCTTCAGAACCTGTTCAACATTTGGCGCGCGCCGCACATCCACGAGTCGCTTCAGCACGAGCGCTCGCCATTCGCATCACTGCCATTGATCGGCGTATCTTCGTCGGACGCCGAAAAGGCTTTCCATAGCACTGGCATCAAGCAGATCTTGGCAGCTGCAGCCGAGGAGCGTCGTTGGCGCTCCATCGAGGCTTTTGCAAGCGATGATTCGTTTGCTGCCGCCTCAGTCCGACCCGTTGCCAAGATGCTGCGACCCATGCCTACCAACTCTGGACGCGCGCCGTCACTTTTGATGCCTCTGGAGGAAGTCACAGCCGATTACCGTCGCCACTCGTACTTGGCCAAAGACTCTGCACGAGCTGTTGTTGCACCTGCGGTCGCGCCTCCCATCCGACTTTATAGTAACGATGGTCCCTTCATGCAGGCTCAGGAGCGCTTCTCTCGCGATCCGCAAGTTTCTGCGACGCTCTTCGGTCTATCGCCAGAAGGACGCGAGTCTGTCCAGCGAGTTGAAGCGTTGCAGCGTGAGCTGCCAGATGTCCCTCCTCAGGGTGTGGTACGCGACTCGTCAATTGACCAGCTGCCTTACAACGGCATGCAAGTGCCCCAGATGAACAAGCTCATTGTCGACTCAAGCAAGATGGCCAAGTTAGACATGCTGCTCAGAGAGCTCAAGGCGAACGGTCATCGCGTACTGATCTACTTCCAGATGACGAGGATGATCGATCTGATGGAAGAGTATCTTATTTACCGACAGTACAAGTACTTGCGTCTCGATGGCGGATCTAAGATCTCGGATCGACGAGACATGGTGACCGACTGGCAGACCAAGCCAGAGCTGTTCATCTTCTTGCTGTCTACCAGGGCCGGTGGTTTGGGTATCAACTTGACAGCCGCCGACACGGTCATCTTCTACGACCACGATTGGAACCCTTCGAACGATTCACAGGCCATGGACCGAGCGCATCGTCTGGGTCAAACCAAGCAGGTCACTGTCTACCGACTCATTACCAAAGGCACCATCGACGAGCGTATTGTGCGACTTGCACGAAACAAGAAGGAAGTGCAGGACATTGTTGTCGGTACCAAGGCGTACAGCGAGACTGGCATGGCCAAGCCGCAAGAGATTGTCTCATTGCTGCTCGACGACGACGAACTTGCTGAATCGATGTTGCGCAAGAAGCAGGCAGAAGAAGCACAGGCGGTTCAGGACAAGGCTGATTCGGCACGAGCGATGGTGGCCAAACGTCGACTCAACAAGGCGAGTGCAGCAGCAGCGGCACAATCTCCCAAACAGAAGGGTCTGGATTGGGCACTGGAAGATGACGAGGATGATTTCTTCGGTGCTCGTCCACCTAGCAAGGTGGATGGTGATACAGCTGAGAGCACACCGCAGCCGCAGCAACAGCAGCAACAGCCGCAGGTGCCGAAGAAGCGAGGTCCGCCTTTCAAGCGAAACCGTGTTAGCGAGGCTTCGGAACGCATGACGCCTCTGGATTTGGATGGCGGGGACGATTCTATTGCTGGCACCGAGGCTTCACCTTCGCCGTCAAAGGCGGGTGGTAAGAGGAAGTCGAAGAGTCACAAGAAGAAGAGCGTGGACGAGTTGGCTGGACTTGATTTCTGAAGTGATTGCGGTCACTGTACTTCATAGTTCACTCGACAGAGGATGTAATCCATGTGATATTCTCAGCAATGTTGACAACCTGACGACGAGCGGTTGTGGCGGTGTGCGGTTGTGGATATGATTGTCAGCGAAGAACCGTCGCAGACTGTGCATGCAATGTTGCGATAGAGGGTGGATACATTGTAGCACGCTGTACGATGAGCCGTTTGACATCGACTCCAGAAGCCCGAGAATGCATCCAAACAGCTTTCTTCATGCAACAAAGGAGCAGGGCATGAACAACGCACGCACACGAGAGGCAGATCTTCTTGAGAATGACACCCTTCTTCTTTCTTCCCGTGCCTGTACTTGTGCATGCTTTGCCACTGCCTTATGCGTCTTTTGGCCAATCACAAAGCATCAATAGCAGCCATCGGGCTAGGATAGAGCTGTAGAGCGCCACTCTATCATTCTTTCTTTCGCTTGCGTGTGGCAGCTTCTCTTGCATCCCTTCCTGCATCTGTCATTGGTAAGTAAAGATTGTTCCTGAGATGTAGATGTCTTAAGTTGGGAGGTTCTCCGGAACGGGTTCATCAATTCCGAGATTCAAGTCCACTACGCTTTGGGATGGAGACATGCCAAGCCAATGAACACGACACTTTGTGCCTCGGTGCGGAATCGGACTTGTCAGGAAAGACGAGAGCGGGGCAATCAGTCAATCAGGGACGTGTGTATAAACTCAGAACTTATCTTGGTTAGCGGGAAAGGAGAAGCCAAACACAGTAAAAAGCGTGTCTGCTCCGGATGCAATGACACGCTCACACACAGAGACGCAGAGAGACGCACACAGAGGGAATAGAAGGTCTAGTGCTGTGGTAGTAAAAGTTGCTCCGCTCCGCTCCATTATTGCTGAGCTGCAAAAGGGGGTGCATATTCTTTCACCTTTCATGTAAAGTAGAAGATTTCAATTTTTTGACCTGCGCAAAGAAAGGGAGGTTATGCCTCGCCGACCCGTTCCTTTCCTAAGGGCTGTTGACATTCCCGAGAGAGCCTCTATCTCCGCTTTGCACCAACACCCCAGACGCAAAGGTTAGGCAGGTAGACGAAAGGCAAAGACAAAGAGACAGAGAGGATTGATAGGAAGAGAGAGCTGGGTTCACGCTGCAAGGCACGCTGGGAGATGGGCGGATTCCATCGCTTACAAAATTTGGTCGCAAGCGAGACAGCGAGAAAAAGAGAACGCCCACCCGCGTCGTCCCTGATTCTCGCCTCGCTCAAAGCTTTGTTTTGGCCTCATAGTAGAGCGCCCATCTCAGACAGCGTAATGCTGCATTGCTGCATTGCATTTCAGACTAAGATGGTTTAGTGAAAGGGGATGCAATGATGGGCTCCGAGCTCATGATCATACTTTGTCGGACGAGACACACAGCGAGCTCAGTAGTGGGTGTTTGCATCAAAGTTGTGCGAATGATTGGCGGTCTAGATTCAAGGCAAGACCCAAAGTTGAGCGAGCGGCGAGGGCATGAGAGTATGAACAACAACAAGGTGAGTAAGTTGGTTGAATTGCAAGCTAATGCTAAGTTACCGCGTGACTGCACGCCGTCGATTCGCATCAAAAAAGCATTTAGGGCACGAGATGAGGGGGGAAACTTGCGCCCAAGATGGCATCGCGATCGTTGCGTGTCGATCAGCAACGCTTGTAACAGTTGATCAAGCTGCAAACATCGAGTTTGCTCATGTGACAAGCAGGTTTGGATGCTGGATTGCTGGGTTCGGAATCATCCGACTTGTCACAAGGTTCTCCTTTACGACTAGCAGCAGGGAGCGGAAGAGGGTGATCTCATGAAGCATATTAAGGCTGCCCTCAATGCAATCAAAAGACAAAGTCGAGAGAGAGTGTTGTATGGATTCGCTCTCGACCGAGCTACGTCCTAGCCTGCATCTTCTGGCTCCCTGCCTTTGCAACAACGGAGGGAGAGAGTGAGGTGGAAGAGCGTACGTGCTTCGCCGTGGGAAACTGAACAGCCAAAAAGCAGGGTCTTTGACTCGTCTCTTGCAGCCTATCGACGCGCTCATCCCTCTTTCTAACGCCCTCCGTGCAAAAGTCGTGTATCGGAAAAACGAGACCAATTTGGACACAAAAAAAACAATTTTGAGCTACAAGCCAGAAGCCAGAAGCCGACATCCAGGTTTCACTGCCCCCTCTCCTTCGCAGGGCAAGCAAAGCGAGAGAAAGAGAGGTGAAAAAAACAATGGCGAACAACGTGGCTTTTTGATTTCGCTCGCCGACGGAAGCACACCTTTTCGTCTTTCCTTGCCTCTTTTTTGGCTTTGCTGTGCAGTCGGACCGCTGACTCCGGTAACCTTGCTTGTCTCTCGTGAAAAAGAGAGAGTGAGTGCAATTCTTGACCATAAGCAGCAAGGTTTGACGGATAAGCGTTGCGATCGGCTTTCTGACAGCTTCTAATCGCAAGATAGCATAAGAGAAGATGCTTAAGGAAGCAAGATTGTGGGCAAACGATAAGATAGAGAGTCAGCAGCGATGGCAGCTGCGTACTCCCAAGACGACATCAGCGACTCCAGCAACCGACACAGTATGAAGCGTTTGCAATGGATTGATTGACTTGACCGAGTCCAATTAACCACAAAGAGTGAAAGCCGTGGCATTACTGTCTTTGACTACTGAATAGCGGGAGCAAAGGTCTTTGCTTGTGGCGATCAAGAAGGGTTGGCAAGTCACATCCACCGCCGGCAACCGCTCGGATATCTGTATGCCGCCCTGGGCCCACCAAGCACCGCTTTTCTTATCGAGTGTTACCTTCGCTTCTGGAGAATCTTTGACGCCAACCTGGCCTCCACCATTGATCATCGACACGGCTACAAATGCAGATCTTTCCAAACATGTCCAGCCACAGAGAGAAGAGAGAGCGCGCAAGACAGGGAGAAAGAGAGAGATTGCTGGCTACAAAACTTAGATTTTACTCGCAGAGGCATGACCTGATTGGCTGAAGAAAATCTTCATCTCTGCAAGATTGTGTGTCAAAAGAAGGTGAAAAGAAAGCGAAAAAGAAGAAACAATATGGGGTTGCGGACTTTCGAACCAGCCAAAAAGGAAAAACAAAGGCCACGTCAACAGAACCGGAACACTAAGGGTAATCGAGCGGAGCCTGGCCGCACATGGCAAGGAAAAGAGCGAAAAAAGGCAAGGGTTCTCGCAAGCACCCTCCAAAAAAAGCGCTGCAAAGCCGCAAGCGAGGTCGTGCCTGGCCCCTCCTTCCCATTTTGCGATTTTGATATATTTCTCATTTACTGAGTCGAACAGCATTCGCCCAGCCTGCGTCCTTTTTGTATGCAATCGTTTCAGGTTGATGCTTCGACGTCCACGATCACGTCTTGGGCGAAAGTGTGAGAAAGAGAGAATTGGAACTCGGTGCGGCTCCCGTTTCCCGAGCTTCAGAATCCGAAGTGTAGGCCTCGGGGTGGACAACGCTCTGAGTCTCGTTCTCGGAGAGAGGCGGATCTCTGCCACTTGAAAGAGGCTAAGGGTGGATGAATCGGTCAACGAACCTTTGCAACAGTGGGAAAAGGAAGAAAAAGAAGAGTGACAAAGTGCAGCTGACCTTTCTTTGCACCTCCCTCTCCGAGCCTGATTTTTACTTTTCGACTTGCATGGGAGAGAGGCCTCAGAACCGAGGTTGAATATCACTCTAATTCTTCTCTTCTCGCATTTTATAATATGCTTGCACCGTTGAGAGGTGGAAGTGCAGGACCTTTCCGCGGCGCGCTTTTCAAAACCGAAGGCTCCGAGCAAGACTGCACAACCGAGGCGAGATCCTGCCTACTGCTATTGTTCCCTTTCTCGCTCTTGGTGTTTTTCGTCGCGTGGCATCTTTGTTCAAGAATTCAAAGTGCGCACTTTTCCCGTCTTGTCAGATTAAAGAAAAAAAACGGCATGCTTGCTTTCCCACACAACAGCAGAACATGCAGATTGCGCGCGCGCGCCCGTTAGAACTACCAACCCACCCAGCTTCTTCTTCCCTTTTCCAATGATAGTGGCAAGTCTTCTCTCAGAAGGCCCAACTTGGAGGATCCGCATTGATGTCGCTCGGAGGTGGCTTCATATCCCGGGTTGCCATTTATAGAACGAAAGTTCCTTCTCTCGATGCTGTTTGAGTCGTGAATGAGGAGGGTGTGGTTGCGACGCGCTGTCGTGTCGTGGCTCAAAGCCGCACTTGACTTTTCTCCTGTTCGTATTGTGACTTTCTCACGAGACCATGTAAAGCTTGCTGAGAGCGTGGCTGGTATCATCGTTGCGTATGTGAGAATAATGGACTAGCAACATCATCCCCAGCACCCATGGAAGATGCAGCGGGAGGAGCAAAGTGAAGCTCTCGCTTTTGATCGGATCCTTACGGGAAGATGCGATCAGGGTCAAAGAAAGGATTGCGAATCGTGAAATCTCGTTGTACTCAAAATGGTCGATTGCGCACTCGTTGCTGCTGTCGATCCGAGTCCATTTTGAAAATCACCACTTGCGCTTGCCCTTGCGCTTGACTTTTGCCTGCCTTGCTGTCTCGCAGAAGATCGCAAAAGTAAGGCCCATGACGAAAACGCACCGTCTCATCCCTCTGACAGCGACACGAGTGCGCTGATCTGGCAGCATGCACGCAATCTGCCAAGCGGGATTCCCTTTTTGACAGATCTACACCGTCGACATGTTTTCAACTCAGCAACAGCAGCAGCAGCAGCAGCAGGAAAGAAAATCGCAAGACCGGATTACGATCCTGCTTTGATGCTCCTGCTCGAATCGCTCGGGAAGAGCGTGAGTGAGGCCACGCTAAACTAAAAAAGCGTTGGCCGAAGGCAAGAGTCAAATGATTCGCCGCCGTCTCGGGATTCGAGATCCTTTCTTAGTTTGCCCTTCGCCTGCGGCATTCTAGCCCATCTTGCTTGTTCAAGCTGAAGAGAGTGAGGGTGAGCTAGAGGTAAGAGATAGAGGATCAGAGAGTCCCGCGTCTGAGCTTGCTGTCAGAGCTGCTGTAGAAGAAAAGCGCCACTTTCCAAGCTAAAAATTCGAAATTGCACGTTTACACAGTGTGCAAGTGCCTTGCACTAATTTATTAATACCACTAGTTGGTCTGTCTCTTGATGTTCGATAAATTGCGAAAGAGGTCCAGCCCTTTTTGGGTTCTTTACTGTCTCGAATTTCCACACTATTCTCTTTTCCTGCCATCTCTCTCACTCCTTCCCTTCATCCATCATATTGTCACATCGATTCGTTCAACTCTTCTTATTGTAACGCACTTGTTTACATTCATCGTTCGCATAGAGGGAGTAGTTGGGGAAATGGCTGACTCGACAATTGATAGCATCTGGTGACCCGCACTGCTTCAATTCGAACGAAACGAAACAATGTTAACTTTCGCTTTGCTGCTGGTAGTCGGACTGCATGCGTGATGGCTCGGTGTGGAAATGGTTCTAATTCAAAATATATATATTCTAGTAAAAAGAGCTGCTTTGGCTTCACCGAGCCCAACGGAGAGCCTATGCATCCCACCACGCATACTCTCTGTGTTGCGAAATCGCGTTCCTGGATGGCTGAATTCCATTTTCCGTATTCTCATGCTGGGTGGCTTTCTCCCACACGTTGCTGCATCAGACCATCTTTGGCAATATAGCGTGCATCCAGGCACTTGAACACTCTCTTAGTCGACAGCATAGGAAAGTAGACCCTAGCTTTTCTGCAGTCAGCGAGAAAGCACTCAGCACGCTTGCTTCTGCTCGCTTGACTTTCTACAGCCCTTTTGCCCTTGCTCAACCGACAAGATCTTCGAACGTAAGTTGTGTCTCGACTCTGCGTCCGCTGGACCGCCATGTGGCAGATGGTGGCTTTTCTTGCTGCTGGTATCGCAGCGCTATGCTTGCTCTTGCTCTTGCTCTTGCTCTTGCTCTTGCTGTGCAGTATTCCCGCTTTACCCTGCACATCTTTTTGCTGCCCTAATGACACAGCTCGGATGCACTTTGACATTCACGTCCGCTGCTGCTCAAATGCTTTCTTTCCCATAGATTCTGCGCTTTGCTTGCTTGGGTTTGCATGTTGGCCGGATGCGCCCGTTTCACTTTCGCCTTTGGTAGAGAGGCGAGTCAAGCAGCACAGCAGCATACAGTTGCAATACACCTTGACTTCAACTTGCGAACGCATTGGCGCTCTATCTCCTTGTTCCTCTTTTTCTGCGCCTTTCCGCAGTCCACTTTCGTACTTTCGTGTCTGCTTGCATGGAGCTATGAGGGGCAAGCTAGAATAAAGAGGAGCAGCAGCAGGACAAGTAGAAGAAGATGGGAGCAAAAAATGGAATTCGTGTTCCTAGTCTGACTTGACTTGCTGGGCTCGGTCGCTCTCTCTCATCATGGCAAAAAGATGCACCCTGGTTTTCCAAGTCCGTCGTGCTTTTGTGCCTTTGGCCTGCGTTTGCTGTTGTTGACCCTTCGGTCCAATGGTGGCATGGCATCACGTCCCCATGTTCGAACTTGTCCTCGAATCGAAACCCGGTCCCCGTGGTCTGGCTCTCCGCATCGCCTTCTAGTCAAACGCCATGCTCATCTCCCTCTCTTACTCTCTTTCTCTGGCCTGATGCTCCTTCGATGAGCTTTGCCTCCCGCGTTCGAATTCTATCCTGCCCTGACTTTTCTTGTGTCAATTCTTCCCTCGTGCGCATGTTGGCTGCTGATCTGCTTCGCTTCTGAGCACAACTTAGTTCCCCGCTCACCTCGTATCCTCCTCCTCACGCTGCTGCTGCTGATACTGCTGCTGCAGCTGTGCCTGTGGTATGATTGCACTCAAAGTTCCGTCTCCGACCGCAAGCACAAAAGTCGTACCGACTTGGACACTTGGGTTGGCCTCGTCTCCGCTGTGTTTGGCCCATTTGACCATCCGCTCTCCTCTCTTCCGCTGCTCGTTTGCTCCATCGCCAATCAACTCCGTCCACCTTTGACCTATCAGTTTCCCCTTATAGATCCCTTTCCTCGCCAATCCCTTTCCGACGTTCCCCTGATGCTCCGCTCTCCACACCTTGATCTACCATTCCTTGGCATCTCTCCATCATCTTGAGGCAACACCATCTTACGACACCTACTCTCACCATAGACTTGCGCGTATATACCACATCCTCTACTCTTGCAATCAAGCAACAACCTCACTACATCAGATCAGAGCAAAGTACTAGCACCGACAACGAGGACATTTAGCCAGTGACGTGATATCACTGCATCCATCAGAAACAACAGCACCCTCTCTTCTCTCGACCGTTCGATGTCTGGTCGACTAGGCCCACCCTCCAACGGCATGACTTACGGTATGGCTCCACCGATGCATCCGCATCACATGAACCAAGGTCCTGACTCGGCTTCCTCGGTTCCTCCGCAGACCTACGCCGGTCATCAGCAACAACAGCAGCAGATGAGCCAGTACGGCGCATCTCAGATGGGCTCCAACTTTGCTTACTCTAGTCAAAACTTCTACGGTCACCCTGCTCAGCACCACCAGGGCGAAGTCGCTTCTCAGCAACAGCATGCTGGATACTACTCGCATCATACCTCGTCACCCAACATGGATCCAAATGGTCAGCTCTACGCTGCTCACCAGATGAGCCACCCTGACATGATGTCCGGTGGTCAGTTCCAGGGTCACCATCCTGATCTTCTCGCACACCAGCACGGCTACGCCGCTCTTCAGGGTAGCGGTATCCGTCCTAAGCGCAAGCAGGTCAAGAACGCCTGCATCAACTGTCAAAAGGCTTGCAAGAAGTGTGACGAAGGCCGACCCTGCGGTCGTTGTGTCAAGTATGGTCTGGTTGACACTTGCCAGGACAGCGCACGTAAGGAAAGGCGACGCGGTATCAAGCGAGGACCTTATAAGCGCAGAGCTACCACCGGTTCGCAGCCCAGCAATCCTTCGCTTTCCGTTTCCGGTCCCATGTCGTCGTACGGACGCGACGGTCACATTTCGCCCTCGAGCCGCAGCGACGGTATGCTCGGTAGCACACCCGGTGGAGACTCGAGCTTCTCCAGCCCTGCTTTTGGCACTCAAGTTCTTGCACCTCGTCCACCTATGCCTTTGCAGATGCCTAGCCAACAGTGGCCCTCTAGTACCAGCCCCAACGTCGATGATCGCGAAGGTTTGAGGGCGAGGTACGGTCAAGCTGTTGGTTCGGGTCAACAGTCTTACTACGGATACGAGCAGGATGCTGCCCATCACGCTTACGACCGTAGCTCTTCCGCTCCTGTCAACCAGCCTGGAGGATCGATGTTGAGTCCCATTGGTCGATTCCCTAACTCGACTACGCCGCAGTCGTCCAACTCGCAACTGCCGAGCTTGGGTTCGCAATCGTCGTCTTCCAATGGCGGCAGCTACCTCGGAGGTGTCTACGGGAGTAGTGGCGGACGCGTCGGCATGAACAACGGATCCAACTCTTCGTTGATCAGTCCGCCTTTACACTCTTCGGCATCCAACACGAGCTTCTTGTCGGCTTCGTCGGCGCCGAACGGCATTGCGCATCATCGATTGCACTCCGATAGCAGCTTGGCTACGTTGAGTTCGACGGGGGCTAGTTCGAGTACCATGTCTCCTCGTACGCCTTTGAATGGCCCCGGATCGGAACCGCCTCTGTTGTCGCCTTCGGGTAATAAGGTGGGAGGTGGATTCATGCCTCCTCAGCCTACAGTGGCGGCGACTTCGGGTGCCTTTTTGCAACAGGACGTCTCGAGGCCGTTCCCGCTTAAGATGCCAAAGGCTCCCACTCGCGGTCGCTCCGGTACGGGTAATTCGTACCCTGAACAGCAACAACAAGGTTACTACGGAAACAACCTTGCTCCCATCAACGTGAAGCTCCCTGCTCAACAGCAGCAGCACCAACAGCAGCAACAGGCCCAGCAGCAGCAACAGCAGTTCCAACGCTCTAGCCCATACATGTCAACCCCTCGAATGGATCTTTCCCCCAACCCGGGGATGATGTCGATGAAAGCCGAGCGGGAGGTGGCGGGTGCTCCTCCACCGGCTCCTGCTGGATCGCTTGGACTTGCCTAAGCCCAAAACCTTTCCCCCAACCCTGATTCTTTGGAACTAGAACTTTCGTGATCCCAATTGTACTTTCCTCCCTCACACTCTTGTCATACCTGTACACAACCTTCTCCACTTTTCCCCTTTGCGTAACGGTGTTTAGATTTATAGCTTTAGAAACTTCTCTCTTCTCTTTGAAATGGATTTGTGATTTCTCCTTCTCTCCTTTCGTCTCAAGCGCTGTGTGAGTCTCGGGCTCAGATTCTTGCGTGTGCACAACGACGATGCTAACTGAGGATCGAGGGAAGCCTTCATCCCTCCCCCGTCTTTCTGCTTCTTTGCTCCTATGCTTCGTTGCAAAACCTCACCCTCGATCGCACGATCCAAAACGCAAACACGCAATACAAAACATGCATTGGCCTCTCCAACACGGCATCATACTTTACTCTATATGCCAGAATCTAATCTTTTGTCTATATTGCTGGCCATGGCAACTCTGGCTCCTCTAGCACAGTGTAGTGTGCCTTTCTGTCGACTGAAGCCAAGAAGAATCCAATCCCGGTCCAGAATTGCTTTTGAACCTCGCTACCCGTCCAAAAGGGACACAGCGACGTATGGTCCAAATTGCCAATTTCAAACGTGTACCACTTGTTTGGGGTGGGATCGAGCAGTTCCCCTTGCACAACGTTGAGCTTAGCGTTGGCGTCCGGATGCGTCTCTTCGCTGCTGCTGCTACGGGGAGGCGAAGGTGATAGAGAAGAATGCTGTTGGGGAGGGGATGCAGCGATGGGTGAAAGTGGCGACCTCGTGTGAAATCCCGCCGGTGAAGCCTCTTCAGCGGGCACAAAGTCGGGGAGGAACGATCGTAGCTCCTCTTCACTAGGAGTAACCAGTGGAGGATCGTGAATGCTGATCGCCCGAAGAGAAGTACAGTACGCGATGCGGGCGGCTGATTTGGCCGTACCCAACATTGACCATTGTGGTTGCTTCGTTTTGGCTATCACTTGCGTTGCTGGCATAGGCAACAGAGCTTCCCCTTCCCCTCCTCGTTCGTTTTTGTTTCCCTTTGGAGTGGAAGCATCAATGTCTTCGACAAGCGTTGCGCTTTCCGACACGGGTGACTCTATTGGCGATAACGCCCATCGCGGCTGTATCGATCTCAAGTCTACCGATTGGGGTCGTCTTTGCCGTTTGCCGAAAGGTAAGGAGGCTGACATACCGTGAAAGTGTTTGCATCGGTTCGGGGCGCAATCTAGCGGATGGAATTGGGACGCCAATGGAACTACGCCATCGTTTTCCCACCACGTCGAAGGCAGCTTTGCCAAGTTCTCCGCGGACGTCGGATCTTCCTTTTCTGAGGATACCGGAAAGAACGATGGCAAGGGTTGAAGGCGCGAATAGTCGAAATGGCCGATCAGGTGGGCGGTGAATGTGAGCGGCGAGAGGGACCAGTATGTTTCTGGTCGTTGAAACGCTGGTCTTCGTTGTCCCCCTCCTTCTGCTTCTAGGGCGACAGAGGAGGTAGGAGGAGTGTCGGGAACGGTCATTCCACCAGCATACGACCTGTACCAAGTCTTGCCCTGCCGCTTCCTGGCGCCTTCATCCGTATCAAGCCCCCACCCATCTTCGACGCGATCCAGTTCCCTTTCGGCAAAAGTACACTCCCAAGGCGCACAATCCCTGCCCCCCGCCCAATCGCTCTTCCACAACTGTTTGAGAAAATCTTTCAATCCGGACGCTTCCATCTGTTCCTCTTGTCCTTTCGAGTTTTGGACTAGACCTTCCTCTTCTTCCCGTGCCGCTGCTGCTGCTGTTGTGCTGACTGCCGCGTGGCCGAGTAGTAGAGATCTCCTTTGTGCCTTTCTTCGTTTGCCAGAGAAATGCCATGCGTCAGCGTGGGCGTCGAAGAAGGGCAGATCTAGGAAGGCGGCAATGTGGATGAATTTGCTGAGCAAATCGCCGAACGAAAACATGCGCACTTTCGGGTAGGGTAGAGGTTCCGAGCCCAAGCTGTAGACAATGGGTGTACCGCGAAACGGGGAGGAGACGGAAGTTATGGAGAGGATCAGGTCTTCGGCTCGCCATCGTCGCTCCTCTTCCTCCTCCTCTTCAGCGCTTGCCGCGTTTTCCCGAGGAACGTCCTGGTCGAGGCCAAGCGCAGCATCGAAGAACCCCAACCTCAACAGTTGTTGCAATTTCAATATCGTTGGCCCGCCTAAACTGTGGCCCAAGAAATGAGCCGGCAAACCCCCTCCTCCCCTGCTGCCTTTGCCGCAAGACGGCGGCCCCCAAGCGGGACACAAACCTTCCTCGTACCTTCTACCATGCCTTCCGTGACCGTGTTGGCGCGCGTGTTCCTCGCCATAGTCGACGGTACCGCCACGTAGAGCGTAAAAGAGTTCACACGCTCGATCGTGCAAGCTCGAGACCGGGCCGATAGGGGCAAAGACGACCGTACGAGTGGAGCCGAGGCTCGAACGACGTTTCTTTTTCGATGGTGTGGGCGAAACAAAAGAAGAGGCGGAAGAAGGGGGATAGGGAAGTTGATCGACGAGCTGTTGATGTCCCACGCCGAGGTAGGTGCGGAATTCGTTACCCCATACAACGCTTTGTGCGGCACTGAGGAAGCCTTCGCAGATGATGAGGGGTGGGATTGTGGAGGCAGAAGAAGAAACGGAGGAGGAGGCGATTGTTGTGGCATCATCTTGTTCGGCGGTATGCTCGAGTGGGTTTGGCGTGGATGAAGATGATGCGTCGGTCGACATTGTTGCTGGGGCCCTGGTGAAGGGCCATAATGACGGCATCTCGGGGAAGCGTAGCCAATGCTTAAGAACAGAAACGTATCCAGATTCCTTGAAGACCGTATGGATTCGACAGTGGACCCGTCGAGAAAGATCTTGAGATGCGCGCCCGTGTCTCGTCAATCTAGGTGGGGGTATAACACAACAGCTTCGCAAGAGCAGGAAGCGGGTATATGGAGGCCGACTGCGATCGCCTGGGGACAAATCCTGGGAAAGGTTGATGTAGAATGAAGTAGGGAAGCAAGGAGCATCGCTTCATTCCAGATGTGACATGATCCGATTCAAGACTCAGTTAGAGCATACGAGATTCGCATTCGCCGGCGGCAAAGCAAGATCCTCAAGGTGCATCGCTCTCCACCCCCTAATATAGCAACACGACGTTAATGCATTGCCGCGGAATCAGACCACATCTCCACTTCGACGGTCGTCGATCGAGTTCTCACCTTTGACATTTCCACACGCTATGACCTTCTTCGCAATCCTTCCATACACAGACATTAGCTTTTTGACTTCGTTTATTGTTGTTAGCCTGTCAAAACGTCGATGCTTCGGCAGAGTCGGTCAAATTGAGCTCAAGCAAAGTAAGAAAAGAAAATGGGCTGATCTTGTGTCACTGGCAAAGCAAGCGAGCTGGGATCTGCGTGCTGCACTTTTGGAAGGCCGAAAAGGATCTTGAATTTTCTTCGGGATCAATGCAAGGCTCGGCTCGCGATGGAATTGGGCCATCGCGTATACAAGCACGAAGGCACTCTCAGCTGAGCTCTAATCGTCTCGCCGTAAGGACGCACTCTACATATTGAGGCGCAAAGCCGGACAACCGTCGGCTGAGCCACAAAGCGTCGTTGGTCCACCCTATCTTCGAGTACTAGCAGAGGCTTCGATCAAGCCGAACAGCGGATTTAAAGCAGAGAAACAATGTGATATATATTGTTCTTGCTCTACATGACAAACATCTGCGGCCATAGAACCTTGAAAGCACCGCATCCCGTCCGATCTGCGAAGTTAA
>MAIP01000067.1:0-109199 GCA_001736125.1 Pseudozyma tsukubaensis | reverse complement strand
CTAGTCAGTACTGCGGTGGGGGACCACGCGGGAATCCTAGGTGCTGCAGTTCTTTTGCTTTTCTTTTTTTCTTCCTTTCGCTGCCTTCGTCTCATTTTGCCGCTATGCTCACGCTCAGTAAACGCCAGTCGCAAGCGTTACACAGGAACACACGATCTCTTTGAGTACAAATGCAAGGGTTCGTTGAAGTGCGGTGCGATCATAGTATAGTCTTTATGCTTTAGCCGGTGCCGAATCTACCGACTCTACCTGATCTGGCGTCAGTTCTGCACTTTTCAGTTCCTGTGCTATCTTCCTTGCCCTTACGAATCTCCAGCTCATACAAAGCATAAGCGCACTGACGACAAAGCAAGCGCCACAAAACCCTATCGAGATCAGGTACGTATTGGCCCCTTTTCTACCCAGGTGGTGTTCCGAATAGTTGATCAGCGCCACAGCAATCGGCTGCCCAAACTGAGCTGGGATCACCATCGCCAACCAAAACACCGACAGTGCAGAAGGCAAATCTCGAATGCCCACCACCTCGGCGCTTAGCGGCGCGACACTACTCCAGATGGTCCCGCCTAGCAAGCCTTGGGTGATGGCGAAGACGACAAGTAGGCTAAAGTGACGGGCGGGGAGCCAGAAGGCGAAGCATGTCAACCCTGCCAAAATTTGGATAGTGATGGTGCAGGGGTGACGACCGACAAGGTCGAGCAGGAAGCCGCAGAGTGGACGCCCAATCATTTGGCCAGCTGCAAGAATGGATTGTAAGGTGGAAGCTTGTTTTTGCGAGAGGCCCAACCCAGAGCTGGCGAAAGCGGCGAGGGAGTAGAGCGCAACAAAGTAGCCGATCATGGAGAAGACGCCAAAGAGGAGGATAAAAGAGTAGCCTGGGTGGATGATCCATTTGACTTCCAAGGGGTTCTTTTTGATCTTTGCCACCGGTTTGACGCCTGCTGTGTTCGAAGCGTTCGGTCGGAATCTCGGGGGTAGGAAGCGCAGCGTTTGCGGTTCGGTCGACTTCATCATTGTGATGCAAGGGAAGAGTACCACGAGCGAAACGATGCCGTTGCAGATAAGTGCATACTTGAGCGACTTGGTCTGAATCAAGTATCTTGTCGTGTTGGCGAGCACCAAGCCACCTAGACCGCTTCCAGCGGCACTCAAACCCTGAGCGTAGCTCAACTTGCGCCTAAACCATTGACTCAACAAGGGCTGCGTTGGGATCATCGTCAAACCCAGCCCGACACCAAAGATGAAGCCTTGCGTGAACAGCAGCTGCGTATATGTTTTTGACAGCCCAGCACCGACTTGACCGAGCGTCACAAAGATCATCCCGATGTAGAGTGGCGTTTTGAACCACCCTGAAGAACGCCATAGCAAGTTCACGAAGGGTGCCACCAACATGCAAGACGCAACGGAGAGTCCGCCGATGTAGGCATATCGCATCGGTGTTCCGCCTGAGAAGTAGTCATGCTGAAGGTAGTAGGAGAAGTAGATACCGAAGGTGGTGTTGACGCCCCAGGTGGAAGCGTTGAGGAAGATGCTGCAGACTACGTTGACCCAGCCGTAGCCTCCTTCGCGGATGGTAAACTGCGCATCGGATAAGTGGACGTCGGTAGTTGTGGAAAGATCGACCGGTGGCTTCTCAATGCTCGTGCTGGGGGCGTGAGGATCGAGAAGGATAGAGGAGTGTTTGTGCTCGGTCGAGGTGGTTGGTGGCAAAGCTGTTGCTTCTGGGTCATCTGTCCGTGAAGACATTGTGTCTGAGCTGCCGTGCGATGTATATGGCAGATTTATTGTACACAGTGAGCTCTTTGAGTTCCGAGGATGTGTATGTCGGCGTACTGCTACCGAGCCTTATATGGGTGGAGCTGTCGGGTAGTATTGAAGGCCGGCAAAGAGGAAGAAAGCTTTAAATCACCTCGCTCCCACCTTCATGTCCCCACTTATTCCCTGAGTCGTGCGGCTATGATATGCTTCTGCCTCCTATTCGTCCGAATCTTGAAGCCGACCCTGTCGCTGTATAGTATCGCGGATCTTGCTGATGATGATGTAGAAGATCGAGGTGACTAGGACATCTTGTGTTTGCGGGGTAAAAAGGAAAACCTAAACCCTGCGTTGACCTCTCCTAAAACATTTTGAAATGTGTGTGTCCGGTGACCAAAGCCATCTTTCAGCCGAGGCGGCAGACCGCGCTTGCCCAAAGAGCCGGTTATAACACCGTCTGCCCACAAGGCTACGCTGCATTGCCGTGGGGGGCAGAGAGAATCCAGTTTAGCCGGCATTTGTTGAATTTTCGCCGGAGCGCTTTTGTTAGTTCAATGCGATCTATGCACAAACACGGGAACCGACCGCGGGCTAGGAACGACAAAGTTTGACAGCTGTCATTTGGTAGGCACGAACCTCCTCTTGCTCTTTCTTCTTTCACTTTCTTTCATATCAGAAAGAAGGGAAGCACACCTTCATAAGTTTAGATAGGAATTCGATGGACAGAGAGAGAACAATGGTCCCATTACTTCTATGTGCAAACCGACAGTGAAATCGAAAGGACAAAACCCATTACATGGAAAGGTAGAAAACGAAGCATAAGAAATACAGTGGTAATAAATTTTGGGTGTGCCGACAAGTTGGGCTCTACGACTCCCTTATATCTTTGCGAAAAGGAGGTGGCCCAAGGCATGGCATCAGGATACGAAGAGCGCAGCACAGCATCTAGTTCTCAGCCTCGCCATCCGTGATCTGGTGGCTGAAGCTAGCCGGCTTCTGCGAGATAGGAATCTCCTTCGACGACTCTTCAAAATCGTTTTCTGCCGTCGAGTTGAACCTGACGCTCCTTCGCTGAGGACCCGAGCTCCACATGTACCAGTATGCCAGGTCGCGCAAGCTTCCGTCCCCATTGAACAGAGCATTGAGACGCGACCCGTAGTTGTCAGGTGGAGAGCTGTAAGGGAAGCTACCAAAGTTGGAGGTGCGTTCGATGTAGGATTGCGAGTTAAGCCAGTTGGTAGCGTCCATGTGGAATTGTTTGACCTGTTGTTGGGAGCCGCCGGAGGAAGCGGTGACGCCGTATTCGGTGATCCAGATGGGGAGACCGAATTTGTTGCGGACTGAGGTGACGTAGTTTTTCAGGCCGTTCAGGTCGTACCATGCGCCGTACCAGTGGATTGCGATAAAGTCTGCGAGAGTTGAGACAAAAGAAACAAGGGGAGGAGATAGAGAGTCAGCGAGGTGTTGCAAAGGTGAAGTGCAGGTATAGGCTTTGAGCAAGTCTGCATCGGCTTTGCGTCAATGAGCTTGTCGCGATCCGACGGGAGGGAGAACAAGCTCTGCAACGTCCCGTTTTGCCGCGATCATCCCACCGGCACCGCGAAAGAAATAGCCAACTTTGAGTCTGACCACCACCACCATCATTATCGTAGTCGATCTCTGATGACGATCTCGCACTGTGCCCTTGCCCAAATATTCTGAGTCAAAACTTACCAACTGTGCATCCCTTGCTCCTGCAAATGTTCATGAACTGCGAGAGCCAGTCCTGGTTCCAGACGATCTGAGGGCTTCCGAGTCGAACGCCGCGTTGCTTCCAAGGCTGAATCTCCTGCATCCACAAATTGGCTGCTGTGGTAGGGTCCAAGTTGGACTGACCGCTGATGTCGGGTTCGTTGAAAGCGAGAAGAGCTTTGGGGACGTTGGCGTTCATCTCCTGCTTCCTCTGGTTCCACTGCGACCAGTATTTGGGGCCCCAAAAGCATGGGACGAATTCGAGTTTGCCAGCGAAGCGAGAGTTGGGACCATCTTGCCAGTGCCAGTACCATCGGATGAGGCCGTTGGCGATGTTGGTGCCCCAGTTGTCGTTGGTGCCCCACGCGAGACCTCGTTGCGCAGCTTGGGCGTTGAGAGGAAGAACGGCAAGTACCGCAAGGACGGCCGAGAGGAGAAGTGTAAGGAACTTCATTTTGTGTGCAGGCGTAGAGAAGGGTTTTGTCTGGCCAGCAGATGACAGAAAGAAGGTACGATGTAGAAGGAGCAGTAGGTGGTATAGGTAGATGAGGAGGGGAGGATGTTTGGGTGAGCGGAGATCCGTGGTCTGTCAAAACAAGCGGGCGTACTTATAGATGTATGCAAGAGCTCAACATCTCGCTTACAAGGTCATGCTTCATGTCTCAGGAAGGAACAATTCACAGGAACGGTTGAGTGGATTCCAGGGGGAGGAGGGGAACGAACTGAGGAAGGAATCACGTCGATGTCGGTGCCTTGGCGGTCTGTGCCTGAAACTTGAGCGCAGGTCGCATGCTGTGCTGTAATTGCTGTACATTGTTGCGCCCAGCTCAGCAAGCGGTTCCAGCAAAACAACGATGCTTCTCTGCATAGAGTGCCACCCTTGTTCGAGGACGAGGCACATTGACGAAGAGGTGGACACCCCGAACCAGGGTTACGGTGTCGACGGGACACATGTGCATACCCTTACTCTTGATGTGTCGGCAGTGGGAAAAATTTGAGGGTTATACCGGAGCGGGAAGAAGGACGTTTCCTCTTGGCCTTGTCTCAGAAACAGAGGAGAAAGGGCCCTACCCACGAGAGCAAGACGGTGAGTAGGGACCTGACATGTGGTTCCTTTGTCGCCGGAACAATATTGCGTGCCTACCACGCAGTCGCCGGATTAAAATCAGCCTGTAACAGGGGCTGTAAACCCTGTTCGGTTGCTGTACAAGTTTGGTCCCGGCAGATCGAGCAAAAGAGGGCATTATTTTAGAGTAGGATTGCAGAAGTGTTGCATAGAGTGGTGTCGTCTTGCTCTTGGGTCGCTGCAGCTGCAAGTGCAAGTGCAGATGCAGGACGGGCAGAACCCTGAAAGCGAAACCGAAGGCGCAGAATTGAGGGACAAAGTGAAAGCAAGAAGAAAAGTAGGGCTATGCGGACCTTTGTCGGGGAATCAATTGACATGCAGAAGATTCAAGATGGTGGTTGCTGCTGTCGTCTGCTTGAATGCTGTCGGTCGGCGTCGTTTCCTCCGTTTGGGCATGAGAAACGAGACGGGAACCACGAGCTCTCGAATAGCACGAAATAGTGGAATAGATGAAGCTCTCATCGGGACGCAAAGCAGCAGCAAGAGCAGCAAAGACAGCCAAGGCCGGGCAAGCTTTTAGCGTCTGGCGTGAAAAGAACGCGGGAAGCAGCTGGCCTTCCTTCGCTTCTTGGCTTGGCCTCGCAAATTCGCCATACTGACCATACCCTTGGTCGTGCATCAATTTTCCAGGGTCTTCGCGTGGCATCCGTCTTTTGGCCCTGAGCTGCAGGCTGTCGATCTGACTTTGAAACGGTCTCGCCCTTTTTTCTTCTTGCTTGTGTCGAGGAACCTCTTTTTGCTGGCATATGGCGGCGTGCAGCGCAGGAAAAAGTTCGATTCCGGGCCGGTTTCCTTTCCCTTGCTCTCCCGTTCTGCAGCCTTGTCTTTTCTAGCCTCAGGAACACACATGTGTAAACTGTAACGAAACAGCACGACCGAGTACCCTATCTCGTCAAGGTAGTCCAGTCAAGCGAAGAGCAAGAAAGATCGACTTATTGCCACTATCTACCCTGACTGATGCCAGAAAAGGAAAAGGTGGTCCAATTCTCCGCGTGTTCGTTCGTTTGCGCCTCCTCTTCTCGGAGACGGGCAAAGGAGGATAAATGCATTTCAGCCTCCCAGAGCCTGGTTCTTTTCCCACAGAACCCGGTGGGCTGCCTTGCCAAGCACCGATCACTCACCGACCTCTTTCTCCGGTCAGGTAGCATGCTTGTTCTTCTTCCTTGCCTAAGCATCCCAGTTCCTCGGGCCAGCACATCGCAGTGCACGATGTGGCTTAAGGATCCCGTCTGGGAACGCAAACTCCTGATCAAGGATCGAAGCACAGCACATCTGCCGGCTACCTAATCAAGCGAGTATACCCGATCATGACCACGCCGACCCTCTTTCAACAATGTTCGTTTGCGCTATGAGCAGCGATCAGATCTCATTGTGACACATCTCGCTACTCTCTGATGATTTGTTGATTAGCGTACGACACACATCACGCGGCTCAGCGACGCATTCGAGAGCATGAAAGGAAAAAATTCGGGTCAAAGGGTCTGATTGGAGGAAAAGGGGCCCCTTTGTAGATCGATCATCTCGCTACTCTCAACTTTGCTTGCTAAGCGAGACAAGAGGGCGGAATTGATTGATTGTTTGATCGACACACACAGATTTCTTCTCCATTGTACGCCGTCTTGAGAAGATGTGATGGGTGTGAAAGATGCGATACGGATTGCGAGCGAGGACGGACAAAAACGAAGAAGAAAGGAAAAATGATGCGGAATCCGAAAAAGTTCTCAAACCACGCGAGACGCTTGGGCGAAAGGGGAAAGTCGCAGCATCGTGGCGAAAGAAGGGTGCAGACCCCATTTTCTTTTTTGCCTGTTTGCCTCTTCAGCGTCGAGAGAAGAACTTGTCCAAAGCACGCTTCTTCTTCGTTGCAGCAGGTGCTTGAGTAGATGGCTGCGTGGAAGAAGAAGCAGCAGTAGTGGGAGCGGGATGTGCTTGAGAGAGCGAGACGGCAAAATGCCAATCGAGATGCTCGTCTTTGAGCTTCTCAACGAGATATGGCTTTTCGAACCAGGCAGAGCCGGGTGGCGCTTGGATGAGGGCCGAACACTCGGGACAACGCCATTGCGGATCGGGTTCGGATGGTTCCCGATCGGCGGTGTCTGATGGTGCTCCAGCACCATCCTTAAATTTCGTCTTGTCTGCGGCAGGCAGGGATGGAGACTCCTCCTTCTCGCTTTCATCTGCGGAAGGCTCGAAGGATGCTGCGGTCGCTTGCTGTACAGCTGATCTGAACTCTTGAGTAGCTGCTTGTTGTTTCGACTGTGTCTCAAACATCTGGTCAAGCCGGTTGCGCTTCTTCTTCTTGCGTGGCGAAGGTTGGTCTTCCACTCCTTCCGATGATGCTGCTCTGGTCATTCCTGGTGCTGTAAATGTTGACGATGGTGCAGGGGGGCCAGTGCTTACTGATCCGAGGAAGCCGGCTATACCTCGCTGTCCGACCTCACCTTCAGATAAGCCACCAAAGCCCAGCGCGATCGTTAGCACTTTAGCCTCCCCAAATCCCGCACTTCCCACACCCAAGCCCAGAGCATCGCCCAGACTCTCTTCCCACAGCTTTTGCCCTTTCTTCAGGATCACCTTTGCTAGTCCATCCTGATCGTTCGGATTGCTGAACGGAAACGCGGTCTGTCGACTCCTCGGTACACTGCCCGCTCGGATGTACCTGAGCACCAATGTCTTTGGCCACAAATTCGTCCTCAACTCTCTTGCTTCCCTCAATCGTATCGCCAGCTCCGTCGCTAGGATCGTCAACCAATGCATCGCTTCCTCTGGCTTGGTGATCGCAGGTCGCACCGATTTGCTCGCCAACATGGTCTGGTTGTTCACCCTTTCCCTCACCTCGCTATGATCGATCCCCCTCAGCACGTTGTAGACCCATCTAGCCTCTTCGCCGAACTTGGCCTGCATCTCGTCCAGCCCTACATCCCACAGGTCTGAGACGGTGGCTGAGTTCCATTCGAGCCCCATCGCGTTGCCGAGCTTGCCGCCGAGGAAACGAATCTTTTGGAAAGGCAGGGTGGAGAAGAAGTTGGCGACGGAGCAGGGACGCATGATGGTTTGACCATTGGGTTTGCGCCAAGATGAACAGAGCTTGGAGAGCGTCTTGTTCGATCCGATGCCAGCAGAGGTGGTGTATCCAAGCTCGTCGAGCACATTTTGGCGAACGCGATTCATCAGTTCAGCGCCTAGCGCGAGAGCGACATCGGTCCATGTGGTCTCACCATACTCGATGCGATCCCATAGCGCTGCTTCCGAGTCCAGCTCGTCTTGCTGACTCGAAGTTGGGTCGGTGAGCCGGTCATCGGAGCCCCACGATGGAGGTGCTTGCTTTTCTTCCGCGGACGTTGTATCTTCTTGCTCGCCTGTATCCGACTGCTGCTTTGTGAGCCTCTGTTCTGCCGTCATTGCGTCTTGTGGTACTGGCAGCAATGGTTCTGAGATGATACCTGCGCCAATCGGTGCGTCGACCAGCAATGCACCCTTCGCAACCGCCTTCTCCGGCCTTCCGATACCTGTCGCCTTGCCTACATCGCCCGACTTGGGAACCACGTAGCCCAGCTGTTTCCATTGCTTCAACCCCAATCTTGGTGGTGGCGGCAATGGCTGATCCATGCCCTTGACCCCTGTGACCTCGTCGTCCGGTGGAGGCTGGCCCAAATGCGGGAATCGCTCCACCATGAGCTTTCGCACCTCAATCGTCAAATCGAAGTACGATTCGTCGATACTCGCCTTCTCCACGGCACCGTGTGGACACGTCTTTTTAAAGATGGCTAGGATCTTGTTGCTCTCCCTGCGATAAGGGTCGAGACTGACTTTATGCGTTTCGGGTAGTGGGTTGGGGTGGTAGTCGGCTTTGCTACTGCCGTGAGCGTAGGTAGCGACATGGACGAGATGCAGGTCGGGACACTTTTTGAGCGCTTCAGGGATGCTTTCGAATCGCGAGACACCTGCGTCACGGGCAGGGTAGTTGACCGCAATGAGACCTTGCCATTGCTGTACGGCTATAGGGACGACGGTGGCATCGAGACCAAGGCGCGACGCCTCGAACTGAGCGTAGGCCGCATCGACATCGCAGTGGGCAATGACACGCAGTGGGTTGGTTGGGTTAAGAGTGCCGGCAGAGAGTAGATGCTTGTACGTGATAGTTGGCCAAGGTGGTGGACCGGAGCTATGTACTGCCGTCTCAAGGTTCGTATGTGTGGGTACGGGCACATGCGTCGGTTCGGGAGTCTTGAGCGATGGTGCTCTATCTATCAAGCTGCTCCGACCGTCGTCCGTGGGAAGATCTGGCAGCAGGTGCTCGGTGGGTGTGGTCGAACCTGAAGGCGCTGTTGGGTCAGATAAAGGTCCGGATGTCGATGTTGATGCCGAGTTTGGGGCGAATATAGATGATGAGCCCGACGCAAGGGTATCGAACTTGGCGTCGTACCTTCTAGCTGCCTTTTTGGGCGAAGCCATCTTGAGTTGCCGGTCTATAATGCGGTCCGGATAAATTAAGCAAATGAGCTGGGCGGGGCGAGCCGTGTTACTACCACAGCATGATGAGCATATGTCGACAGGAATCTCCCAACAGCTAACAAGTGCCAGAGAGGGCAGTCGACAGAAGGTGTTGATGATGTACAAGATGCGGAAGTGAGCACAAGACCCTGATGGTTGACAGCGAACGCTTCTTGTGGAGGCTGAGTTCGTGATCAACACCTCAAAAAAACTCAGGTTGCAGGGCGCGTCTCCGAAAAAGCGCGTTTGCCGCCATCAATTTACACGACGACCCTTTTCTCGCGGCCAGGAACATGCTCACGAGACCGATACCTGCTGCTTAGAAGCGTCCGATGGCATGTCTTGAAGTCGAACATTCAATAAATCGCTTTCATATTCGGTCATATCGCACATTGCCGAGAGAAGCATAGGATTGCAATCATGCAGGGCGATGCTGAGAAATGGGGTATAGCGTTATATTGGGTGGCATCAGTCCCGACGGCGTGGGCTATCACGCTCACGATGTGAAGATGAGCGGTGCCTTGATCTTCCATTTCGCTCGTCTCGCTCTCTTCTAAGCAACGAAGAGTCTCTGCGCTCTCGCTCTTCCTCGTGTCTATGTTGGCGATGATGACGGCTGGAAGTTCTAGGTGACCTGCTCCTGCTACGCCGACGGTGCCGTTTTGAGTCTTCCTCGTCTCGGTGTCGCCTCGGTCTGTCTTTGTCTTCCTCGCCATGTCTCCTGCTGCTCGAGTGGTGGCGATGACCGTCCTCATGTCTCCTGCTCCGCTTTGCATCTGCGTCATCATCGTCACCCACCTTCTCACCAGCTTCAGCACGGCGTCTCCTCACTTCATCCCTTGCAAACTTTCTTGCCAGCTTCTTATCCTTCTCCGACAGCTCATCCCCTTCTGCTCCTCCTTTTCCCCATCTCGACTTGCCCGCATCCAGCGGAGCACTATTCACCCCCGTCACCTCCTTCCTTACCCATCCCGATCCTCCTGTTGATCCACTTGCCAACCTCTCCCCGACCTCCGCACCCGATGCAGTCGGCGGCGGCGGCTTCCCCAACTTGGCGTAGAGCGCAGCCGTCTCTGCCTCCTTGATCCTCCTCAGCTCTTCCCTCCTCTCATCAGCCGCCGTAGTACTCGATGTGGAAGCAGCGCTCTTGTCCTTGTTGTACCAATTGATATCGCGTCCATCTTGCCACCGACCGGTGGGAGCAGCGACCGAATTGCCAAGGTAGAATTCGCGATCTTTGGATTCTTTAACCTTGTCCCAGCTGAATTCGGCTGCTCCACCTCTCGCACCACCTCGTGTTGGTGCGTACATTGACCGAGAGCTGTAAGAGAAAGTCTGCCGAATGCGATGGATATGAAGAGTAGGAAAGTGTTGGTCGTGGAATGAGGAGAAGAGGGACATGCCTCCACCCAAAGCCAAATTTCCTGCGTGAACAACACGGAACTCGGACATTAGCAGCCAACACAAAAGTGCACGCCTTGCTGCTCAAATGATGAAGGATATACACATGCTTCAATGTGATACACACAGATGTGATCAAACCAGTACACACAGGCGTGAGTCGCAATCTATGTATATAGCGATTCGATTGTCAATGCATCCCGAAGAAGGTTCTTCCCAAAAGAGATAAGGCGTGTGCATGTCTGCCTGTGCGTACTTATGCGTGCCTAGTAACATGCGTTGAAGTCAAGTCCTCCAACCCAATCTTTTCCAGCTTACCATCCAGACTACCCTCCATATACACCTCAACAATCCTGCCTAGCAGCTCGGACGTCGACACACCATCCGTCCTCCTCGTCGGCAAGAATCGACCCTGTCTCTTCACGAATGCGTAGATATCCTCCATTCCGACTCCTCCGTACGGCAAGTCATCGTGGGCAATGTAGTCGATCTCGAGCGTGTCGATGAGGTTCTGATCCACCACCCAAGGTGCATCTTCCAGCACTTCGTCGACCCATCTGCAGTTGCGGACGCATTCGTAGCGCTCTTGACTGGTGAGAACGGGTTTGTTCTTGTGCTTGCCACACGAGTGGCTGCTCACAACACCGACAATGAGGTGTACCGAGGGGAAAGAAAGCTTGGCCTGACGAAGCTGAAGAGCATGCGCGTAGTGAAAGAGATCATAGACGCCATCTGCGTAGATGCGGATAGGACGTTCGCGGCCTTCGATGTCGTAGCGTTTGGGTGGAGGGTTGATCGAGTAGTCGCGAGCTGGATCGGGTCGGAAGATGGCTTCACTGACCCAGGCTTGAATCTCATCAGCCGAGGGAATGGAGGACGGCTGGAAACCGCCTTCCTGGTGGTCATCGCCATCAGGGTGGCAGTCGGCGTGACGACTCTTCATGGTCTGGATGTAAGAACGCGATTGAACAGGACCAGGGGCTGTGCTCTTGGGCTGAGCCAAAGCGGCTGCGGCTGCTGCCTTGCTGGCATTGTCGCGCGAGACCGTGGCTGTTCCGCCGACAGTAGACGAACCAGCGGCGATCTGCGAAGAGACAGGTGTGCGGGCAGCGTACTCGACATCGCCGTCGTAAGGCGTGCCGCCGTCGGTGTTGTTGCCTGCTTCGTCGGTTGTACCGTCTTTGAGATCAGCGCGGCGGGCGGCAGCGTGTGAAGCGTGATGCGAAGCGGAAGTCTTGCGCTTTGATGCGGGGGTCACACCGCCTGCATTTGCGGGTTGACCAAGGACAGTTGGGTCCAGTGATGGCGCGGCCGAGACGTCGCCGGCCTGCTGAGCCTTGGGTGTAGCTGCAGTGGGATGAGAAAGGGCACTGGAGGGCGAGAAAGGATCGGCTGCGCTGCTCTGAGGCTTGGCAGTCGTCAAAGATTGTGAAGCTGCGCCTCCAATAGCAGGAGCTGGGAGAGAGCCGAGATTGAGGTCGGCTCCAGCGCCTGCCTTGGGTGCTTTGCCAGCGTCCGCTGTGAGAGGTTGTCTTTGTGCAACAACAGCCTTGGGCAGGAGCTCCGTTGAAGAGCTGCTGGAGAGGGCAGCGCTTGCATTTGCAAGAGTAGTACCGACAGAGGGTCGGACATATCTGTCATCGTCATCGGATGAAGCCTCTCTCCTATGGTCGGATGCCGCAAATGGCTGTTGCGAGCTTTGTGTCTGCTGCTGTGAGATCGAAGGCGAGACAAAGCCGTGCTGAACGGCGGGCTGGCCCGCTCTGGGACCGGCAGCAGCATTACCGTGCACAGGAGCAGCAGCTGTTGTCGAAACGACGCGAGGAGGGCTCGAGCTAGCGGGTGTCCTATCATCGACCGCATATCCTGGCTTGAGCTGATGTTGGAGTTTTGAAGGTTGGTGAAGCGCTGCCGAGTCGATCAAAGCCTGATCACGATCATTCGGAGGAATGGACGAGAGCGATGATGAGATGGGCACATTTGACAAGGAGCTTGTGCTAGCGCCTTGCTGGTGTCGGCGGAGCGAGGCGATTGAAGCATCATCATCAAAGGTCTCCTCTTGATCGTCGTTGTCTTCTTCGGAAGCATCACGCGAAGACGAGATGAAGTTGTTGGCATCGTCGTCCTCGTTCTCGCGTTGGAGCTGAGCGAGCTGTGCAGGAAGGTGCTTCTTCTTGCGACGTGCTGGGTCGGTGATGTGATGGGCGTGATGATGGTGGTGGTGATGGTGGTGATGCGCATGTGATCCGGAAGATGCCGCTGTTGGCTTGGTGACCGGTGCTGTGGAGCTAGCAACGCTGCTACCGCTGCCGCTGTTGTTGGGCAGTCTTGAAGAAGGGGCCGTCATACTTATGTTCGAAGCCCGCTCTAGAAGACGACGAGGCTGTGAATATCCGATCGGAGCTGTAGGGTGCTATTGGACTAGTCACCGATTCTTGTTCCCCGCGTTCTCTAGCTGATGGCAGCTCGATAGGGCGTAGAATGCTTGAGAGTAAGATAAGAAGGATCTGGCAAGCAGCGCAAGCTACGTCAATCTAGTAGCGGGTATCCCTCGGAAGATGTGGACTTGGTTTCAGCTGGCTGCTTGAAACTCTGTTCGTGTCTGTGATGTCTGACGGCAGTCAAATTGTTCTCGTAAGATTGCCTGACTGCGGTTGCAGATGGTCTTGAAGGTCGATTTGTGAGCTATCCGATTGTCTATTGAGACATCAAGAGCAGATGAGTTGGTGGTGGTCGGAATGATCAGTGTCGGATCAAGTCAATACTCTAATCCAAGAACAGTGCATCGCAATTGGCCCCTCCGCGCTCTTTTGGGTGTTGAAATTGTGAATGTGCGCAAGCGTGAAGCAGTTGCCAATTGCGAGTTGGCCTGAGTGAGCACTTTCAATTGGCTCGTTTTCAGCAGCAACGGCAAGAGCAGCACCGAACACCCCAACTCTCACACACACACCACTACTCAAAATTGCTCCTCTTTTCCTCCTTCTCGCTTCAGTCGTGACGTTGGAGGCGCTTTTCTTTTTTTCCTGATTTCAAAAATGCCCGTGCGAATGCTTCTTTGTCCCACGTTGGGTTGCAGAAACAAGAGCACAGACACGCACGTTCGCGGTCATGGATCGATCTCGATTGAACCCTTTGGAACAGAACCCGATTCGACTCGGATTTCTTGGCTCGTTGCTTCTTACATCCCTCACCTTTCTTTGAACTCGATATCTCAAAAGATACAAGCTTCAAACACCAAATCACACGGTACGACTGATGAGCCTTATGAGAGGATGCTGTTCATGATTCATTGAGCATGATATTGTACAATTGCAGCTGAAGCGATCAAAGTTGGATACGCCTGTGTCCCCCACTTCCGCTGCCACTTCCACTGCCACTACCGCTGCTCACATTATCGTCGCCGTCCTTCTCCTCGAACGGGTCCTCGTCTTCCTCGTCGAAGAGCACATGATTGCTTTCGATGGCTTCGTCGCTCCCGTCCGTGAACTTCTTCTTGCCGTTCAGCCCGTTCAATTCGTGTTGCTCCTCGCCTCTAAATGGTGCTGTCTCTCCGCGATTTTGACCAAGACTTAATCTCGAGTAAAGCGACCTGCTGGCTTGAGCCTCCCTGTCACCACTCCTCGCTTGCGCAGCGTTCCTCTTGGCGGCGCCGTACCTTCCACCATACCCAACGTAGAGATCAACGAGCACATTGATCCATAGGAACATGAGCATGGAAGCACTGAAATCAATCAGACCCCAAGTGGCGTGGTCAACACCTCGTGCATCGGCCCATCGAAGCTCTTCGTCAGTTGCCGACATGAACAGCACACCTGATGCCACGAGCAGATAAGGTGGCAGGTACTGAAATGCCCGAATGGGATACCAGCTTCCGTTGACAGCCTCCTCGTTGGCGTATCTCACTGCTGCATCGGGCGACTCTGGTGTTGAACCCGTCGGTCGATCTTGCATCACGAAGCAGACTTCGATCATACGCGCGACACCGGCACCCATAAGTGCGTATCCGAACAGCGAGTGGACCATGGTCGAGATCATCAATGCTTGCGAGTGCGCGCTCATCGCCCATCCCGTCAAACTTATGATAATACCAGGGAAGATATTGCGTCGTCCCCCCCGGCTGAGCCAGATACCCACTGCTCCACCAGCCCACCAGAGAACGCCCATCAAAGTATGCTGCAGATCCTTATGTGTCCAAGGTCCACCGTGGTGCTCGGTAAAAGTGTTGACGATACCCCAGAGCATGATGACCCATGAATCGAACCATTCTTGACTTTGACCACGACGCTGAAGCCAGTCTCCGCCGGCTTTCATCATGATGATGAGGATCGCTGCGTAGGCTTGAAATGCGGATCCCATGATGTAGTGCGCAAGACATTGGCCGAGGTGACCGCCAAAGCACCAAGACTGGAGCGTGGAGATGCCAAAAACCATCTGAACCCAGCCGACGATGGGGAAGCTCTTACCGAGGATGCCGTGAATGGTGACGAGGGTAGGACGAAGTCGCTTCTCGGGCAAATGAAGCTTAAGGTAGATACCGAGGAAAGTCTGCGCAGCCAGGTAGAAGACTAAGAGAGAAGCCATTGTTCCGTGAGCAGTCTTGGGAAAGGATCGTCCGCCGTGACCGTGGCCGAGGAAGTAGCCGCCGACGGTGAGTGCGAGTGATGTGGTCGCAACGGGAACGTGTAATCGGTGTCGGACCATGCCGAGCACCATGGCGAGTGGGAAGAGGAAGAACCATGAGAATGTCTGTACGCCGATGTGAATCCATAGGATGCTGTCGATGGGGACCGAGTTGTCTGCCGGTCCGTGTGCATGGTGTTCGTGCGCTTGGACGGAAGGTAGTGATGAGGCTAATGCGATGGCGCCTACGAGCGTGAGCGCCATCTTGTCAGTTGACGACAACGACATCATCATTCCTGGCTGTAATCACGCATGTACGTCGTTGGTGGAAGAGATGAACGATAGTTGCCGTGCAATGAAAGCTGTCGAGCCAAAAGCTGACTTCCGAATTAGTACTAACCAACACTCTTTGGCAAGATCGGCTCAGCTGCAAGGCATCTTGAAAGACCTAAGTAGTCGCGCTTCTGCCGCTGGCGGGGTTAAGTTGCCGAACACGAAATGAGCAAAAGGTCCAAGAAAGAAAGGGTCCGATTGATTTCATTGTTGCCTGCAGCAACTCAGCATGGCTAAGGAATGCCGAAAGAATGGCTCGTGGATGTCTACCAGCAATGATCTCACATTACTGCGCTTAGATCATCTCCCGATGGACTGTCTTTGTCGGCTAAGCATTTGACGATCCAGAGGATGAGGCCGGGAAAGCAGCCAAGCAGCTAAGCAGCGAAATGGCGCTATCCGGCAGCTGCTGCTTCATGCAGGGTCAGTGCGGCCATCTCAGTCTGCCCTCATTCGGGTCAGAACCCTTCGTAGCCGCTTCATCAAGAACAACAGCAGCAACATCTTCCTTTTACACATCGTTCCGCTCTCTTCATTTGACCTACCTTTGCAGACTTGTTCATATGCTGAACATGTGAAACACGCCAGTGCGTCTCGTCTCAACGACGACAACGACATCTTCTTTTTATCTATCGCTCGCTAACGAAGGAGCATGGACACCAACCGGCACTTGACTATCTTTAACGTCTTCCCTGCCACCGCAGCCTTCATCCGTAGATACCTCACCACCAGCTTCCTCGCTCGCTTGCGCCTACCACGCCTTCCGTCCCGCATGATCTTCCCACTGCTCATGTTCTCAGCTTCCTACTTGCTTCTTGACGCAGTAGCTGCGTTTATCATCTCGCGTCTCATCTATCTTGGCTTTCGAAATACTCTCGAACGCATCTCCGAGTCCATTGGCACACGCTTGCAGGCTAGGCTGGCTTCTCGAACGGCCGCAACCAACTCAGGGGGAAATCTGCTCCAATTGGGCTCAACGACTTGGCCTAGTGGAGCACCGATCGTACCGAGTACCCAGTGGAACGGCGGTGGGATAGGAGGGACCAATCTGCCCGACAGTAATAGCGCTAGTCGGCTGAGAAGCAGATTACGGCCATTCGTCCCTAGACATTTCAACAACCGGGCAGGACAGCAGGAAGAGGGCGGGGAAAGAAATAGAGACGTAAGGATAGGCGGTGGTGGTGGAGGAAATCTTTTGAGTGTAGTGCAGAGGAGGGATTGGATCGCTGTTACAGATCCGGAGAGGAGGATAGAAGTGCCGGTGTATCCTGAGATATCGAGCTTGGTCAACGTCTTGACGTACGAAGCGCTTGACACGAGGATAGGTCATCGATTGACAGAGTTCACTCGTTGGGCTGGCGCTTTCTTTGGCGTTAACTTCCCCGTAGATCACCCTGATCTATTCGGCAATTCGGTTGACGTAGCCTCAAATCAGACGAGCAACAGCACCACATCACCTTCTACAATATCCACAATGTCGACCAACGGCGAAGAGGCAACAATCTTCCGTCAACTGCCCGAAGAACTCATCTCGCACATCCTTCTGCTCGCCGCTTCCCCCAGCTTTTCTCCGCACGAACCTCGCTCTTGCCCTACCAACATTCTTCTCCTCTCTCGCCGGTACTACTCGCTCATCGTTCCAAGGCTCTACCACTCTGTCTCGCTTCACACTCCTGCATCGTTTCGGTCTTTTCGGGTGACTCTGGCGCTACACAATCCCGCGTTGGGCAAGTACGTACGGCGGCTACAGATCGGAAGTTCAGAATTCGATAGCTCGGGGTACTGTCCTTCAGCGCTAGCCGATCATGGACCTCTGGCGGTCGGGATAGAACAGATGCTTCTTGCCAGCCCACATCTGCAAGAGCTGAGTCTGGATCTCTTTAGTATGGGAGCACTTCACACGGGGACCGTATCGAAACTCGAAAAGGGTCCCCAGCCAACAAGGCTTTGTACGGAGCTCACTACGATTCCTTACCTCAGCTTACCGACATTTGAGGATCTCCGAGAGCTCGAGCTGCTCGTTTTCGGGATGGACGCTGCCACCGCAGGCGAGCTACGCGTTACATTACCTTTGTTAGAAAGACTCGAGTTGCGACTAGTGACGAGGAGAAGAGGACCAGCCTTTACTACGGGAAGAGACACTTGGAGTCCAACCCAACTCCCCACTTTAGACGACTACGATGAGACAGACGCCGCTTCAGACCCCGAAGTGCTAGAAGAGAACAATGCCACAGAAGCCGACCTTCGTAGAAGCACCGATAACGCGGACATTTTCCAGCTCGAAACGGACATGCAAGACTTTATCGAGGCGCTACATCTCCTTTCAACTTGGCCAGGCGGAGACGAGAGGATGGGGAAAAGGTTACAGCAGATCACCGTGTACGCTTGGCCAGGCGCTGTCAAGAGGCTAAGACGCGAATTTGGCACGACTGAACCGGGGGTGGGGATGGGGACGAAGGTGAATGTAGAGCTGGATAGAGGGTATCTATTAGGTCCGAGAAGGGGGGCTCATGTGCTGTGGCGCAAAGATAGAGCGCGGTCGGCTTGGGCTACGTGAACACACACATACACACACACATGCACACACATGCACACACATGCGCACACACGAAGGAAGGGTGAAGATGGGGAGGGGAAAGGGGAATGTGTACATTTGAGTGACGAAAGTACTACGAGACAGTGACTTCTTTCTTTGGCTAAGTTTGATGATGGTAACAATGGATCTTTCTTGCTACAATGTGCGCTTCTGAGAGCGTGAAATGCTGGGTGATATGGGTGGATGCTCGTGGAGGGTCTTGACATCGCTATGCGGACGGCATCGCTTTTATCGTGGGGCGGTAATGAGCATCGTTCTTGAGGCTTCACCTGGGCATCGTTCTGCGGATCTTGTTCTTGACTTGCGGGATCGACCATTTTTTTTATGATGCTATGGGCTCGTTCTGTTTCTTTGGGGTGGGACATTTGATTTTCGGTGCACCTTTTGCTACGGGTGCGATTAAAGTGCGGATCAAGTGCGGAATCGTAGTCAAGTCGACTTCCGCTTCCGCAACCGCCGCAGTTTGCTATCAATGCAATGCTTCTTCGTGATAGTGATGGTAGCGTCGCAGAGTTGTTTAAAGAGGCTCCTCCTTCTTAGCCCTCTTCCTAGCAGGCTTGACATCCTCGTCTTCTCCCTTGACAGCAAACTGCGGCTCAATAGTCCTCTCCCTCTTCGCCCGCATTTTACCCGCAGCGTTGGCACCTCCTTCCCGCTTCACTCCGGGCAGGGCAGTATTGGGGCGTCGAGCACCGGGCAACTGCTCCATGAGTTTGGCTTGCTTGCTCCTACGGCGCCAGAAGAAGGTATTGATCGTGTTGACGGGACGGTTGAGAGCCTCGGCGATTTGGGTGTAGGACCACTGCTTTTCGCGCAGGTTGACGATGTGAGCTTGCTCGATCTCGGTGAGACGCGGACCGACGGGGCCTGTTCGGGTGCGAGGCTTGCGGGGCTTCTTGCTGTCCTTGTTGTCCTTGTGATCATCCTCGAATTTGGCATTGGGCTCGTGGTCAGCGGTAGATCCGGTGGAAGTCGACTCAGCCATGACGGTAGCGACGATCTCGAAAGATGATTCGGAGGAGCTGCTGGAGAAGGCGGTTGGAGCGGGGGAAGGCTTGCGGTCCTCAGCTCCATCGTCGAAGTCATCGCGTTGGCCGTAGCCGATGTCATCACCAAAGTCGGAAGAGGTATCGGAAAGGACTTCGATCACCTCTGTGTCCGAGGTGAAGTTGCTGGCGGTATCGTTGAACTCTTCTGAGCTCGGAGTCTGGTCGCGGGTGTCGTCGACGACGAAGGATGAACCATCATAGTACGAGTCTTTGTATGGAGGCATGGTGACGATTTGCAATGATGGTGTGCGGTATGACGATGGTGTGTGCGGATGTATTGCGATGATGTGTGCGGTCGTATGAGAGGAGAGGAGAGTAGGGGATGTGGCTGTTTGAGCAGTGGAGGGGTAGAGCGGAGAAAGGAGTTCTTGACGAGTAGTAGTGTGGGGCTAGAGTTGCCTGGAGGCGGAGACGAAGGTCGATTTGATGTGAGGGGTTGAGGAGGAGAAGGAAGGGAGGAACGGGGGGGAGGAGCGAGGGGCAACTTTAAGTAGACTTCAAAGCTTTCTCTCTTCCGCTGTAGATCAAGGAAAAGGCCGAGACTCAAGTGCGGGCCGCTATCTAGCTACCGCTTCCGCACTATCTGCACTTCCACATCACCGGCCTCGAGCTTCGATGCGACGTAGATCCCGCACTACAGTCCATTCTTTCACGGGAAAGCTCATCCTCCTCGTCACACGCTTTCACAGTCACGAACAAGCTCAGCACTGCCAAAAATATGAAAAGGAACACTAAACTTTGATTTGCGGAACTTGGAGACTTGGCGGGACTTTACAGGGGGAGCGAGCCACATGTACAGATCTGAGAACTTGGGGAGAGCGGAAAGTGCGGATGCGGGAGAGATACTACTTCTTCGACTTGCCGCCCCTCTTGGTTGGGGGAAGCGATCCAAGGACCGATACGATCTGAGCGTTATCCTTCTTGCGCTGTCTTTCGAGAATCTTGGAAACGGTAGTACCTTTCATTCCCAGGAGTGTGGCAATTTCAAAGGGGCCTTTGCCAGCGCGGGTGAGGGTCATGATTGTGAGGCGTTCGGCTTCGGAAGTCTTGCGGACTGGGGTAGTGGCAGAGCGCTTGGGACGAGGAATGCTGCTTGAGGTGGTGCTAGAGCTGCCGCTAGATGTGCTGCTGGATGTACTCGCAGTTGTGCCAGTGCTGCTAGCACCAGAGTCAGAGGAGCCGGATGGGGCGGGCTTGTTGTCGTCAGCGAAGACTTTGCGAGGTGCGGGATCGGTTTCTTTCTTGTCGTGAGTGCGCGAGGAAGTGGGGAGAGGCTTTTCCTCTTCGGGCTCATGCTTGGTGATGGGAGCATGTCTTGCCGACGAGGGAGGGGGAGAAGGGGTGCGGGAACGCTTGCGGGAGGTGTAGAGACCACCGCGGGTGAAGAAGGCCATGGTGTTGTAGAGCGAGCTGAAGTGGTGCGGGATAAGATGACGATCAACGATGCGCAGCAATAAGAGTGCGGATGAGAGAGGAAGAAGTGATGAGGAGTTCAGTGTGAGAACGAAGGGAGCGAGACAGAATGGTCTGCGAATTGCGTCATTCTTACCTTGTTAGCTTTGAGCAAAGGTGTTGACGACGGATAGGTGCGCTTGATGACGATCTGGTCGAAGGAGGTCCTGCCGACGGTGATGATGACGACGGGGACATGCGAGGATGTAATGAGGGGAGATGAGATGTGTGTAGAGGAAGGTGGCCAAGTCTGGACGAGAGGGTGTTTTGAGGGATGAAAGCTTTCTTGCGTTGAGAGGGGAAAAGTAGATGGAAGAGAGGAGAAAGGGAGATTGCGGGAAAGCTGAGTCTATATAGCTTCAGACTTGGCTTTGGCTGCTCTTGTGTGAGCCAAGTGAGCGAGACACAAGCTGAGCAACGCGTGTCGACACCAAGCCTTTTCCCCTCTCCCGCACTTCTTGCAGCCCTGCCATCCGCTCAAATTCCCGCTCCTTCGTCCTATCCAAACACTTGGTCTTCTGACGATACGATGATTGCTGATAGAGACCCATCGTCCTCGACCTCGACTGTGCTACTGACATGGTGTTTTGACCGGGCGATAAGTCGAAATAAAGCTTTGTTGACCTTCGCTTTGCTTTTTGTAATTGGAACACGTATGAGACTGCGGAAGCGGAAGAGGATGACCCTGAGAGAATTTGAGCATCATTTGGCATATTGACTTCGTTGATCTCGCCTTGTTGTGTGCCGCTCTTTGTTGAAGAGAAATTGCGATGTAAACGAGAGCCGACGCAATCGACATCTTGCCTGTGTATGTAGCACGTCAAGTGCGGCTCTTTTTGCCGACAACCCTTACTGATGAGCGTCCGATCCACTAGCTTCGTTGGCTGCCTTCTGCTGCTGATCGAAGAACTTCCAGAGAGCGTTGTACTTGATGTCCAGCTGCGTAGCAATGTCAGTGGTCTTCCAACCGGCCAGCTTGAGTGCAAGTGCAGCGTCCTTCTTGTCAGTCTCGGTCATGCCCTGAATATCGCTGGCCGTAATGTTTTCGCCGAGCTTAGCCTTAGCCTTCATGGTGCTGTCAATGACCTTCCAGGTAGCATTGTAAGTGCGGTTGACTGCGTTGGCGATATCTTTGGTGGTCATACCGCTCATCTTTAGGGCGAGGATCCTGCGCTTGAGTGCCGCATCAATCTTTCCACCTGGCTTGGGAGGGTTGGAAGCGCCTGCAGTGGTGGCGGAAGTAGAAGCCTCGGTCATGTTGGAAGCCTTAGGAGCCTTTTTGGATGCCTTCTTAAGGGTCTTCGTGGGAGCAGCCTTAGGAGTCGGGGGAGGCGAGGGAGGAGGAGTGTTGACCATGTTTGCTAGTCTTCGCTGCTGATGGTGATGATATGAGTGCTTGGTATGATTGCTTTGAGGTGATGCTCTTGATAGATGCTATGGAGTATGATCCTCGTATGATGGTAGTACGGATGATGGAAGGTGGACGGTGTTGCGGAGGGAAGAAGAGATGCGGAAGTAAGAAAGCTCTATGCTGAGCGGGAAGCGTTGAGTGCGGAGAGTCTGTGCGAGGCTTTCACAACCGTTGAGAACTCTTCCGCTAGCTGCTTGAGCACTGAAGCTTTGTTGTGGAAAGATAAGGTTTAAGGTTTGGTGCAACGCCCAACCTTAGCTTCCCTTTCCTGTTGTCACACGCACTCTGTAAAGTCACACGCTTGCACAAACACTGAGGAAAGCTACTTGAAAAGAGACTTAAAATGCAATACGAAGGGAAACAAATGATGCCGAGAACAGACTAAGTACATGAGGCTACGCAGAGCCTACAATTTTTTGGTGGTTGATGGTGACATCCATGAGACACGAGCCCTCTATCTAGGCTCGAGACGGTATCCAAAGAATGAACAATCTATCTATGAGAACAACAGAACAAGCGGCGCTTCTTTACGCCCATCGGCCGAGCAAAGCCATGATACCAGCACCTGTGAGCATCTCGAGCACGCTGACAATGACCTTCCTCAATGGAGCGTTGCGCATCTTTTCGTTAAAGATGAACTCGTGTGCCAAAAGCTCAACGGTACCAGTGTAGAGCAAGATACCTGCCGAGACGGAGTCAAAGGTACCTGTGACGTAGGCGGCGGTGGTTGAGTCGCCGTTGTATGTGTGACGAACACCAAGACCGATAGCGATACCGATGGGTGTGACCATGCCATACAAGATTGCGCCGACGGTGGGGATCCATTGCTTCATACCGAGAGGGAGGAAAGCGAGACGAGTGCCGAGACCAAGGCCTTCGAACATCTGGTGGAAGATGATGACGATGAAAAGGACGGTGAAGTCGGTGGTGGTTCCGAGGGTGATACCGATGATGATCGAGTGGAAGACAACGCCGAATTCGAGGATCATAACACCGAGAATCTCGGAGGCTTGTGCGGAGATAGCGATGGCGGTCGACTCGGAGTCAGCATCCGAGACAATCTTGGCCTCAGCAGCGGATCCAGCACCAGGGGCAGCAGCGGCGTTTTCGATGTCTTCTGCAAGGACCTTGACGGGAGTAGCCTCATGGTCGTGACTGTGGTCGTGATCATGGCTGTGGTTATGGTTGTGGTTTCCGCCATGCTCGATAGCGTGGTGGTGTCCGCCTGCGTGTGGGTCGTATGCAAGCTGGTTGGCGAACTTGCTACCAACACGGTAAGCGATCAGCTCGACGACAAAGACGGCGAACATAGAGATCATGGCGAAAGCGAATGCGAAGGGGTAATTCTGGAAGTTGGAGTTGAGACATGGTGATCCAAGCTCTTCATCACTCGCTGCTGGTGATAACAAGTGGATGAAAGCGGTGGCGATGATGACACCGGAACCAAAGTACTTGGCAAAGTCAAAGGCCTCTCGGTTGATGGAGAAGCGAGGGACTCGTCGTGTGAGGATGGGGAAGAGTGTGACAAAGGTCGAGGAGGCCCAGATGATGAAGATGGCACCGATACGAAGACCAGTCGAGCCGGAACCGTTGTCCATGGGACCACTGCATTGAGGTTGGTCGGCCATCTTAGTTGATGTGTATAGGTGGACGGCAAGGTGTGAGAAGGGAGGAGGTCGATGAAGTACGCGGGGAGAACAATGCAAATCCGACTTGGAGCATACGGTGGCTTATATGTTGCCCTGAAGACGAGGCGAAGAAAGGACTGAACTTTTTCGAGTGAAGAGAAGATGGCGGCAAGGTTCAAACAAGTGTCTAAGACAGGCGCTCGTGGTTGGCGCGAATGGAAATAGGCTAGGAACGTCGAACGAGCTTTGTTTGCCGAGGTCGCAAAGAGATTCGAAACGGCAGACTGGTAGGGTAGTGGCGGGAGAGGATGCAGGAGCACGCTGATTGTTGCACAATCGATTCTTGTGTCTTTCGAAGTCGGAGCTCGTAGTTTGAACCGTCGGACAGGAGGGGAGACCGTTGGCAGCTAGGTTTGACAGTGGATGACGGCGAGGCTTGCGACAAGGCAGATGCAAGGGTTGCAGATGAGAGAAGTCAAAGAGAAAGAGGTGATTCCGAAGGAGCGCAGGGCAAAGTGCAGGAGAAAAAAAGAGACCTGATGGGCGCAGGTTAACGAGGTGTTGCGAGATGGCGAACCGGTGAAGTTGAGCAAGTAACGAAGCGAAGCTCTGCAAGTGCCTATAGAACCTGAAGCTGAAGCGAAGAAGCAAGAGGTAGAAGAGGAGAGGAAGGGAAGCCAAGGTGACGATAGCGATGGTGACAGAGTGCCGAGAGTGTGGAAGGCGAGGATGAGGAGCAAGATGAGGAAGAACGGAAAATTCTGGATTTCGACGACCCTCGCGGTTGTCCGATGGTGCTGCTTAGACTAGGCACAAGATCCAGACACGGACAGACGTCAAAAAATCGACCGACAGCAGAGGCGGGCTGGAGAAGCAAAGCATTCTAGAAGCCCTCTTTGCTTCAGCCCAAAGCCTCCCGCCCTTGTGCCGTCGCTACGTTTAGCGAGCAAGCCGAACAGACCTTCGGCCCTACGGAATCGGCTTTCACCTCATTCGCTCTGCGAGACCGCCGCTCAACGTATGTATGTATCTGCTCTTCCCCTGAGTATCAGCAGGTGAAACAAAGTCGGTCCGATTTCGGACCTCACACATCCTCACAATCGTTCTATCCCCTGATCTATTGGCTCGATCCTACACAGCTGATGTGAGCTAAAGTGAATCGGATGTATCTGATCGAATGCATAGACTCATCGTCACTCAAAGTTGCACCGCGAGTACTGAGCAGCGGTGAGACATTGCTCAAGCAAGGAATGCATCGATACGAGCTGTGCGATAAGCCAAGACGGTAAAATTCCAGTTGCGGCGTCCTCGGACAAGAAGAAATTGCGGAATATTTTTTTTTCGTTTTCGAAAAAATTGAGAACCTTTCAAGTTATGCAGCCTCTGTCCATAAACGTGGGCAGCCAATTCCACGGTCGCAGTTTCAAATTTCAGTTAGCGCAAAGGAAGAGAGATGGTGCACGTCCTTCTTCCCTATCAATGCACTCCCACCATCATTCGTCGGGTAATATCGCATTGGCGTACGGTGGGCAACAGAAGCATGCATTTGTCTCGGCCAGGCAGCATGAACGCACATCGTGTCAAAAGAGAACACAGTACAGGATGGTGTCTGAATTGGCCGCCGTATTGCGACAGGTGTTCCGGCAGAAAAAGGCGAAATTTTGTGACGATCTTTCGGAAGCCTGCCATCCGCTGTCAGAGAGCCACAAATAACCGAAGAGGTCCTCGATTTGCTTTTTCTTTCAAAGCTGTTAGACCTTCTCTCTTACTATGGTTGCTGACATCGCACATCTTGATCGTCTGGTAGACGATGGCCCGATGTGATTTGGAGTGGAGGCTTAAACTCGATAGAAAGCCGGTCGGCTTTCCAATCGCAGCTCGTGGCGCATCCGGCCCGTCCTTTCGCCATAAGATGACGAGCGATACTTTCCTTTCCTATCTCGGTCTGTCGACGTCTTCACTCTCATATATTTTGTCCCCTTCAACAACTTTAGCTGCCTCCAAGTTTAGAAACACCAAGCCTCTCTCACGTAAAAGTATCACTAGCAAACATGGGTAAGATCCTCGATTTTGAATGCGCCGTCATCACCGGCGGTGCTGGTGGCCTCGGTTATGCCATGGCAGAGTACTTTCTCTCCCAGAACAAGAAGGTCATCCTCGTCGGTCGTACCGAGTCGAAGCTCGTTGAAGCATCCAAGAAGCTCTCCAACGCACCTTACTACGTTCTTGACACAGGCAACGTCGAAGACATCCCTGCATTCACCAAGAAGGTTCTCTCCGAGCACCCCGAGGTCGACTGCCTGATCAACAATGCCGGTGTACAACGCCCACTCGAAGTCCAAAATCTGGCTCTCGAAAAAGTGGATAATGAAATCGACATCAACATTCGCGGTCCCGTTCACCTTGCTACCGCATTCTTGGATCACTTGAAGTCCAAGAAGGTCGGGGTCATCATCAACGTCAGCTCCGTGCTAGGATTCGTGCCCTACTCTATCATCAATCCAGTATACAACGGGACAAAATCGTTCGTTCACTTTTGGAGCGAGACGCAGCGAGTACAGCTCAAAAACACAAGCGTCAGGGTCGTCGAGGTGGTGCCCCCAAGTGTCGGTACGGATCTGCACAGAGAGAGGGAAAACCCAGATGACAACAAGAAGCATCTCGGTGCCAACTCTTTGACTGTAGAAGAGTTCATGGAGGATCTTGTGGAAGGGTTGAAAGCCGATCAGGATGTCATTAGTGCAGGACCAGGAAAGGCTTTGGTCAAGAAGTGGGACGATGCTTTCAGGGAGCAGTTCAATGGTGCCGCTGAAAAGTACCAGCCCAAGTAAACTCTGCTTCCCTCTTCACAATTTTGTTCGACGTTCTCGATAGATGTCGGTGAGCAGGAACAGCTGTAGAACAGTCTTGGAATAGCTTTGGAATAGCACAGCATAGCCTGGTTTTGAATGCGATCGTGTGTGACATTTTCTTCGTTCCTCGTGAGAAAAGAAGTTTGGGTACCGACGTGACCGCACAGGCCGAAGCTTTTGGAAAGGTAGCAGCCGAAGAAGAAGAGCTTGGATCTCGACTCCGGAGATAGAGAGCAGTGACAGGTTGTGCAACGGTACACAGCTGCAGATAGAGCACGATGACACACCGAGAAAGATGCGCTTCTTTTCTTTTTTTCGGCAACCATTTTTATGTTGCTCTTTCTTCTTTAGCTGCGTTTTGTTTTGCCCGATGTGGAGGAAAAAGAAGGCAGAAAAAGTGGAAGGCGAAATTCGACTGTCAAACAGCAACAGTCACAGAGTCCGTGCACACGGCAACCACGCCGTTTCACTCCTTCTGCAGCCTTCTTCTCATCTTCAGTCAGACAACATATAACCCATCCGCTTGTCATCTCCCATTCTTCCTCAAGACCACACAGCACCAACAGTATCACTCGAACCACCAAACCCCCACACACACATCGCAAATCACAATCATGTCCAAGCAAATCCTCGTCGTCTTCACCTCGCACACCCAGCTCATCGGCTCGGACCACCCTACCGGTTACTACCTCCCCGAAATCGCCCATCCTTACTACCTCCTCAAGAACGCCGGCTACACTCTCGTCGCCGCTTCTCCCAAAGGTGGCAAGGCCCCCCTCGACGAATCGTCCATCGAACCTTTCAAGAACGACCAAGACTCTGTCAAGTTCCTCAACGACTCTGAGGCTCAAGAATGGGTATCGAACACCAAGCCGCTCTCCTCGTTCTCCGCTTCATCCGTTTCGGACTTTGACGCCATCTTCTACCCCGGTGGTCACGGCCCCTGTTTCGACCTCCCCGTCGACACTACTTCGCAGGAGTTGATCAAGGCGTTCTACGAAGCCGGTAAACCCACCTCAGCCGTTTGCCACGCTCCTGCCGTCTTTACTGACGTCAAGCTCAGCGACGGATCCTACCTGGTCAAAGACAAGCAGGTAACATGCTTCACTAACGAAGAGGAAGAACAGGCTGGTCTGACCAAAGCTATCCCCTGGTTGGTCGAGAGCAGACTCGTCGAGAGGGGTGCCAATTTCGAAAAGACCCAAGCTTGGGGTGAAAAGGTGGTGGTCGACAAGAGTGGTGGAAAAGTGTTGATTTCCGGTCAGAACCCGGCTTCGGCTGCCGGTGTCGCAAAGGAGATTTTGGCCGCTCTCAAGGCTTGAACCTTCTCAAGTTTACAGTTGCATTTGAAGGAAGGAATTCAAAAGTCAAATCAAAACAACTAGCACAGTGTGGAGTGATCATATGATGTGTAGATTGCAAGCGGCCGAAGAGAGATTGAGTGAGAGGGTCTACAAAGCTGAACGACCCCTCGTCTCGTAAGGCAAGAACAACATGAGTATGGCAGCCGCGATGAAGAAACTCGCTGAGACATAGATCGGTGTTGTGGGATTGGAACCAGCATAGGCACCGACCACTGGCGCAATGACACCGAACACTCGCTGCGTTGCCATTGCCAATCCGTCCCCCGTACCCCTATTGGGAGCGGGGAAGACTTCGTAGCTGATCGCATAGAGTACAGCGTACATTGCATTCTGCGTTAGACTTGTAGCGCAGTTCCAGCCCAATACTGCACTCGGCGTTCTTGCGGTGGTGAACAGGAAGAGGAAGAGGCCGGTGAGGAGGGTGAAGAGTGCCATGGTGCCACGTCGGCCAGCGTAAGGGAGTTCGATGAGTGCGGCGGCGGCGAAGGAGCCGGGGATGCCGCAGGCTGCGATGATGACAAGATCGCGATATTGTTCCGCTTGGGTGGTTTCGCCTTGATTGGCACCTGCATTTTGGAGGTAGAGTGCGATAAAGGCGTTGTAGAGTGGGTAGGCGAGTCCGATGAGACCCCAGAGGAAGCAGATCAGGGTGGTGTTCCATGCCATACGAGGAGTGGAGAAGAGAGCGAGGAGGTGGTGCGAGTCGAATTCGGAGAGTGAGCGACGGAGTTGGGTGAGGTCGGAGGAGGACAGGAAACGGCCTTTCATGGTGGTGGCTACTGCGGTTGGAGTGTATGCGGCGTCGTCTTCTGTCTTGATGGTCGTAGTGTTTGGTCGGATATGGGACTCTGCACCACCGCCAACAGTTCCCATCTTCTTCTCCTCACCCTCGCTAGCCGTTGTAGCCGGAACGCCTCCAGCCTTCGCCTCAACATCATCCTCCCTCGCCAACTTTTTCTCATTCGCATCCAACGTACTAACCGCCATCGTCACCCCCTCACCCGCAGCCCTCAACTGCTCCAACGTCAAACTCGTACTCTTGCCATTCTGAGCCGCAATAAACCTGATCACCTCCAACGCCTCCTCATCCCGTCCCTTGCCAATCAAGTACTTTGGCGACTCGGGAATCGGATACACCCAAAACCTTGCCACCCACATCAAGAACGTCACTGCACCCAGCAAAAACCAAGTGTATCGCCAACCCATATTGCTGCTCCTGGGGCAATTGTCGGCTGAATCGCATCGATAGTTCGTAATGAAAGCCCAGCCAATGAAGGCGGCAAAGAGTTGACCAAAGCACCAAAAGATGGACAAGAATGTCAAGATCCATTGATGAGTGCTGGGGATGAACTCAATCAGCATTGCTCCGTCTACTGGCAAATTTCCTCCCAATCCCACGCCCAACGCGGCGAGCAGTCCTCCCAAGGCGACAAAGTTCGGTGCGCCACCAACAGCGATACCGAACACCGCCGAGATGAAGAGCGTGATATTCCAACTAGGTCTTCTGCCAACTACATCCGCCATGAAACCCCAAAACGTTGCCCCAATCAGCAGGCCTAGATACAACGCGAGGGTGGCGAACTGAACGTGTTTCGGTCCAAACTCCAACTTGATCTGTGGTAAGGACATGGAAAGGGCTTGAAACCAAACATTGTCGACGAACCAACCGAAACCTGCGAGCCAAGTAAGCCAGATCTGGAATCGTCCAAACCCAATATCTTCCTTGATGGCCTTGTTGATGAGGGCCACTTTTCGTTCGTAGGCACCCGAAACGCCCATTTCGTGCGCCATACGAGAGAATTCGGTGAGTGTAGCATCGTCAGTTTCGGTTGAAACACGGGTCGTGTCGGCGCCCTCGATCGGGGTTGAAGAAGGCGCAATGCGCCGTGAAAGGAACGGAAGCATGTTGTTCAACAACACGCTTGGCGGATCAAAGCGGTATGAGACAAATAGGATGATGGTGAACGTCAGGAACTAGGACAGCGACAGAAGGGGGGCCAAGGAACAAAGCGTTCCCTCGTCTAGCACTCTCTTCCGCCGCGAACGAAAGGGGCGAAGGCAAGAAGATTTGCCTCACTTCGAGCGTCGGCTAAGCAAAAGGCGACCAATAAGCGACCGCCGACTGAACTTTCTCTCCTCCGTTTCGCAGTGTTCGAAGGTGGGGGTTGCGAATATGAGCTAGCGGGATCTACGCAGGGTTTCACTTCCCGCTCTGTGGCTGTTGAAAAAAAGGGAAAGGAAAGGCTTAAGCGAGGACCCCTCAAATTTACCACCGCCCCACTTTGTTCCGCCTTTCTCCCTTCTCCCCGCTCTTTTCACACAGCTGCGGCCTTCAATGGCTGCTAACGCTTCGTCTAGATCACAGCATCTGTGCAAGTGACAGGAAGTCAACCGACACTGCCAAGATGGTAAGGTCGAAGGTGTCAGGATGGGGGAAGAATGGTCGGAGTGCGAAAAGGAACGGAGAATTTGTGGGACAGAGAAACAGAATTTTTGCAGGGCTTGGCAGCCCGGAAAAGCGGCAGATCTTTTCCGCTTGCTCGTGTGATTTGCCACGCATGAGTCATGTTAGGCTGATCATAAACACAACTATGCACTTTTGACCGCCATAACATCCTCCTTCTCTCACACCTTTCGAACCATCCTTACACACATCAAGGATCATGATTTAGACAATGTCCATTTGCAACGTGATAGACAACGCGGAAACTTACAGCAAAGCAGATGTTGGCAATCATGTCCGCGTATCGAAAAGGCGATCTCCGGTATCACCCAATCCAGGCAAGATCAAACCCTTCTCGCTCAACTCTGGATCCACATGTCCTACCCAAATGTCCAGTCCTGGTACGGACTGCGTTACATGTTCCAAGCCCTTTTGTGAAGCCAATACGCACAAGAACTTGATCTTTTCCACCGGAACTCCCCAGTCCAAGATCATTTGGATACACGCCTGCGTATGCACAAAAGCAAAATGAGACTCTGTCAGCTTTCCTCCCACCTTCCTACAAAACCGAGGCTCGGTAGAGGGGAGATTGGACTTACAACGGCGGTTCCACCCGTAGCGATGAGCGGATCGAGAATGAGCACCTGATCTACGGTAGGCGATACGGGGAGCTTGTTGTAATATTCGACAGGTTGAAGCGAGACCTTTTCACGGAACAGACCGATATGAAGCACAGAGGTGGTCTCGGGAAGAAGATCCAGGCATGCTTCTGTCATTCCCAGACCTGCACGGAGAATGGGTACGAGACCGATACGCTCGGACAGCTGTTCACCCTGGAAGACAGCGAGTGGGCCTTGACCTTGTACTTGCTTGACGGGGAGTGAACGTGTCGCTTCGATGCAGAGGATGGTGGAGATGTTCTGGACCAAAGAGCGGAACTCTGCAACGATAGGCAAGGACGATTCAACTGATCAGTTGGCGAGACAGATGAAAGTCAAATCTAGCCACGAGAGATCAAGCTTACCTTTCGGAGAAGTATCGGCCAGACGAAGGTTCGCAAGATGATGCGAGATGAGTGGGTGTTGAACGACGTGGACGTTCGAAGCAGCCATGATGGACGGTGACGAAGTCAGGGACTTGACTCGAGGTACGATAGCCGATGTTGAGCAAGTGCCGAACGAAGAGGAGTATCAGAGCTTTGCTTGAGAGGCTGGCAGCTTGAAGCTTGAAAGCTTGCGTTCGAAGAAGGGATTGATGGGAGAGATGATGGTTGAGAGCGAAGAAGCTGAGGGCAGGCTAGATTGAGAGGGAAGTTTGAGTGTTGATGTGGAGCAAAGCGCCGTCCTACCGTCGGGTCACGCTGCTTTTAGGCCCCTTTCATGGCTGTTGTGCCTAATGCTGCGCCCTTCTGCTTAACGCTGGCTTAACGTCGGATCCTCGGAACGCGTGTTTGCCTGCAACTTTTCTTATCTCGCACTTGGCCGAACACGATTCCTTTTGCTTTCACCTTTGTTCTCCCTTTTGATGTTCAACCTCCTTTCCTCCATCTTCAGCTCAGCTCTGAGTGTCGATCATTCATCACTTCTGGCTTCAGAGCTCAAACTTCGCAACAGCAGCGATAAGCTTGCGGGAAAGCGGCAATCGTCGGATGGCCAGAGTCAGGGTGCTTTCTGCATGCGCATGTCTGCATAGTAGAAGGAGGACCCTGAATTGTGCGCGCGGACCACCATTTCCAATCATCCTTTTTTACACCTTCAATAATGTTACAGCTCAATACTAACACTTGAGTTCAAAAATTCGGCCAAGTGGTAACCAACACAAACCGGCTTTGCATCGAGCCGAATTCTCCTCTCCGCCTCTCCGGTTCACGCTTCCCGGGCTTAAGGCCATGCATGCATCCACACAACCTTTCGTCTGGGACACCCCGCACTCTGTTTGACTTGTTTAAAGAATCTTGTGCAACTTGCTTCTTCTTGTTCCTCCTCTTCCCTCATCTCTTTACATCTCTGTCCTACTCAACCATCTTCTCATTTGAAGCAACGAAAGCAAAATGGCTCAGGACAAGACCGAAGCTCAAAAGAAGGCCTACGCCGTTACGCTCGAGCGTCTCGACCGTATTCGCAACCACCTTGACAAGCGTCCTCGTTCCGGTCGACTTGCGGGCAAGGTTGCCATCATTACTGGCTGCGGTAGTCTTGCTGGGATTGGGTAAGTCTATGACACCTAATGTCTAGTAGAATATCTATCTTACGGGAAGACGTGCTGACCATTCATGTTTACTTTTTGAACGTACTTGCTATGCTTAGTCGTGCCACGGCTCTTCAATTCGCACATGAAGGCGCCAAGCACATCTACGTTAGCGACATTGACGACGAGAACCTTCCCAACCTCAAAGAAACCATCACGAAGCGCTACCCTGACGTAGCGGTCACCGCCATTGCCTCCGACGCAGCCGATGAAGCTGCTGTTACCGCCATCATCGACCGTGCCGTTGCTGAAAATGGTCACCTCGACATTTTCTTCGCCAACGCCGCTCGTGCCACCGGCGCCCCCATCACCGCCACTGACGTCGAAGACCTCGAAACCACCCACCACATCAACGTCACCTCCTGCTTCCTAGCCTGCAAATACGCTTCCGCTGCCATGCTCAAAACCCACCCCACCCACAAACCCGAATCTTCCGGTAGCATCATCATGACTTCTTCCGTCGCCGGCCTCCGCTCCGGCGCAGGAAGCGTCGACTACTCAGCCTCCAAAGCTGCCGTCATCTCCCTCGCCCAATCCACAAGTTGGCAACTCGCACGTACCAATATTCGCGTCAACGCCGTCTGCCCGGGCCTCATCGAAACCGGTATGACTCTACCCACTTTTGAAATGGCCAGGGAAAGAGGTACGGCTGGTAAGATCGGTCAACTTAACCCTACGGCAAGGTACGGTGTTGCTGCGGAGATCGCGAATGCGGTAACGTTTTTGGCGAGTGATGAGGCAACGTACGTGAACGGTGTGGCGTTGCCGGTGGATGGTGGACTGGCGGCAAGTTTGCCTGTTGTTCCTGGAAAGTTCCATTAGACACATCTTTAGTCTTTTGTGCATGTTCTCATTCGGAGAAGAAGTGGCGAAGAAGGTACGCGGTTGTCAATGGTAGTCAGGATTCGTATGGTATGCTGTGCTGGACGAAACACGAATGTGAATGAGAGAGACATGAGACGTAAAAGAAGTAGAAGAAAGCATCATGCGTCCCGCGCGGCAGCATACGCATCCTTCTCCTCCAAAAACTGAACATACGCCAACGCAGCCGTCACCCAAAACTCCTCCTCCAACCCCACTGCCTCCATCGCACTCACCTGTAACCTCAGCCTTCCCTTCGTATGCGAATTCCACATCCATCGTCCACTTTGGTCTTCAAACCTCACCACTTCCACCTTGTCTCCCGTGCCGCCGAATGGGTCCATCCAAAACAAGCTGAAGCTTTTATCCGTATCCAAGGCTAAGTTGGGCCGGATCTCGGAGGGGAGGATGGACCATGCCCAGCGCGTCCAGCTTCGCGATGGTGATACTGCTGCGGACGTGGAGACGGTGTGCGAGTCGGTGAGGAGGAAAGTGCATGTTCGTGGAGCATCAGATGTTGGGAATTGCGAGGTGGAAGGTGTAGTCGGTGAGTAAGGTCGGTCGCCGCCAGGAGAGGAGCGTGTTGAAGACGAAGGATTTGAGGTGGTCGGAGGAATGGTGAGACGCGATAAAGAGTGAATGTGCTTGTGGCTCGTCGTACCTGCGGGTGAGTTCGCTCGCTTGCCGTCGTCGTCGTCATCGTCAATCTCGGGTATCATTGGGCTACTCGTTGCTGCCAAGCTTATGCGTTTTGAAATCTGCTGCGATTTGAGACTGGCATGTGATCCAGAACCCGTGGCACCGCTTCGCCGTCTTGCATGTCCGCTCGTAGTCGATTGTCGATTCTCTCTGCCTGTTACTGCCACTGCTATGTCGTCTGTCTCCACTTGTAGACTCGCATCATCTTCGTGGTCTGTCGCAACACCTTTGCTTGTCGAGGCAACACCGTCACCTTCCTGCCGACTGGGAGCTGCGCTTTCGATGATGCTGTGGTCGGCGCTGATCCTAGCCTTGACGCGCCTCAAAGGCTCAGCGCGCACCTTGGTATTGACTGAAAACGTCAACGGTGTGCTCGCCACGTCATACTCCATCCCTTTCGCCGCTTGGATCGAGATTGCCGAACCCTGCGGCAACCCTGGCGAGCGCAAGTACATATACCATCCTCTTGTCGGTCGATGTATAGTCCAGCATATCCTGCCAGTGGTAGCTTCAATGATATTATCTACAATCTCGTTGTGCTCGCTGAGTGTGCGTTCGCGAAAGTATACCGGACGGAGACGCTGGTTGCTGCTACTACTGGCCGATGACGATGCTTCGTGGCTGACTTGCAACCGCAGATCTGAGACCCCTGTGGTTTCTGTGTGAATGGTGTAGTTGATCGTTTCGGCGCCAGCGCCAGTATCACGATTGCTGAGGGGTGTTGGCTGTGCAGAGGTGGAAGGAGGGTAGCGGTGATGATCACTCCGAGATGGATGTGATGTGTGCTGAGCGGCGGTCATGATCTCCTCTCCATTTGTCTGTCTGAGATGCTCTTGAAGGTGGTTGGGAACGAAGAATGACTGCTTGATTGAAAGCCTGGATTGAAGCATAGGGATCCAGCGTGGAGGTTTAGGCGAGAGCCATGCGAATGCCTTCTGAGTTCGGTGTAACTTTTAGCGAGCAGCGCGTGCTTTTCGGTGTCGGTTCTGAGCGACAAAAAGTGGTGCTCTTCGGTGACTTCTTTAAGGGTTGGCAACTCCGCATCAACATTTTTCGGGGCTCTTGAATTGTCAGACTCTCGTCTACCTCACAGTTCAGTCTCGCTGCGACGGCATAGACCGGCTGATCCTTCTTCCTCTCTTCGCCGACCGTCCTCAAACTCACACTTCAGGGTCTTCTCAAAGTCACATCAAACCTTCCCACTCGCATCTTCACCCTTCTCAACCCATACCATGCTCTAGCCACGCCATCTTCCTACAAACATGTTGTGGCAAGTCAATACAGAACCAACCCCCGTCTATCCTGACGTCACCACCTTACCACTTATACTCGCCCAACGACGCCTAGCCAACATTCGCAAAAAACAACTCATCAAAGCAGCCTCTCGCGCATACAACGATCCTCCACCCCCACCCAAGCCGGACGAATGTTGTGGTAGCAGTTGTGACCCCTGTGTCAAGACACTTTGGAAGGAGGAGTTGGCATGTTGGCGTCAAAGGTGGGGCGACAACGCAGAGGAGAATGACGCGAGACCGAAGAAGAAGACGCAGCCAGACGGAACAATAGCAACAGCGACAGAGACAGGGACAACAACAAAGACGACTATGCCTGGCGGATTTGACTGGTGATACGTTTCGTGGGATTGACTGTAGGTCATGTCTCAGCCCATGATTGTGGGATGTGAGTCGAAGGTGGATGCGGAAATGCGTGGAATCGGCGCGCAGCCAGGAAATTTGGCCGATGGTGGTAAAAGTTAGCGAAAAAGCGTGTGCATATGCAGGCGTATTTCACGCTGCAGATTGTCCTCCTCCGCATTTCCAACGCTTTACCGCATAACTCCTTGGTTTGGACCCCTTTCACACTTGGGCCCCTTTCTTCTTGACAGTGAGAGATCCTTCTCTTCACCTCACTTCCACCACCATCACCATCGATTCAGGAAACCTTGGCTCTATTGACCAAGCAGTACTGTTCTCCGCCAATCATGCCACGATACCCAGTGCCAACATCACTACCCATCGCTTTAGACAATGGTCAGCTCTACCTTCAATCCGTAGTTCAAGATCCTCCTTCTAACACTTGTCGAGGGCTGGCGATCATTGCTCACCCTTTTGGTCGTCTTGGAGGCTCACTCGATGATCCCATTGTGACACATCTTGCATCGCTTTTGCTGACACATTCGCAGCTGCGCGTCGTGCGATTCAACTCTCGTGGAGTCGGCAAATCCAATGGCTCGCCAAGTTGGACGGGTAAAAGCGAATGTAACGACTATCAAGATCTGCTTTCCAAGTGCATCGACAACTTTTGTCTCGATTTTCCGGAGGCAACGGCAGCGCAGCTTGTTGTGGCGGGATATTCGGCTGGAGCGCTGTACGCGAGTACGGTTAGGGTCGAGCCAGGGGTATACGAGACGAGGCAATTTAGGGGTGGGAAGAAGCCGAGGTATATTCTGCTGAGCTTTCCGGCAGGGGTAACGTGGGCGTTGAGCTTCTTCACGACTAGAACGTATACGAACGCGCTGAAAAAGCTGCTCACGAGCGACGCTTTACCCGGAGGTCAGACAGCGGCGACAGCAACGGCAGCAGCAGGTGGGAGGGAAGAAGACGAAAGTGGATTAGGAGAAAGGGAAGGAAAAGCAGCAGCGAGAGCGGTAGAAAGTACACCTAGTAACGATGCAGCTGCTCAGCCGGTGGCGAGTCATGTACTGGCAGTGTACGGCGATCAGGATCAGTTCACGGGCATCGGGACGTACGAAGGGTGGGTGAAGGAGTGTGCGACCTTGGCACCGAGTCCGATCAAATCAGAAGGACAGAGTAGTTCGGCAAAGTCGACTTTCCATCCGGTGCTATTGGAAGGTGCAGACCATTTCTACCGCTCGAACAAGGCATTGCATGCATTGGATCAGGCTATCGTCGAGTGGTACGACGCCTTGGAAGACTAGCTTGACATCATCATCAGCATGGACGATTTTGTATTCTCAGCAACACGTATACCCCACGCACGCACGCACAGCAATGCAAAAGAAAAAGGCAAGAAGAACAAAACGTCTATTGCTGCTACCGCTCACTTTGTGCCCCTCACCGTAATGACACCCCTCGAATGATCCACATCGTACCTCCAACCCTCTCGATCCAACATCTTTGCAATCGCTGGCCTCAAAACCGCAATCTGATGAGGCGAATGCCTTCCCACACCCGTAACAATTCTAAACGGTGGTGGGTTCATTCCTGGTCCTGGCTTGGCGTACCACTTTGTCACCTGTTCTCTTACGATCGAGAGGGCTTCGTGGACGGTTACTCCGTGCAGGTCGATACTGTTGCTCGCAGCAGTACTGGAGGAGGTGGGGGTGGTTCCTGGGCGGACAACGCCGATGGCAGCTCGACGACGGTCCTCTACGAGAGCTTGGGAGGCTCGGAGAGACCAAGCTCTAGATTTGGCGTCTAGGCGACGAGCTTCGTCGGCGTAGTGCCAGGCGATACCGCCACGGCCACCGTCGCCTCCTTTGCCGCCGGATCGCACTCCACCACGTTGACTCTTCCAGCTGGAACCGGCTTTGCGCAACGCTTCGTCACGACGAAGACGGTATTCTTCAGCGATGAGACGGTATTCTGCCATGCGACGAAGAGGGTCGTAGTTCGATATGTGGGTGGCAAGACCACGTTCGACTGCGATTGGGTCATCGGAGAGGTCATCGTGCGGTGCGACGAAGGAAGAGGAGGCGGGGAAGACAGAGGCAACCGTTGCAGTGCCCGAGCGGAGAGCGGCGGCGGCTCCAACGGTGGGGCCTGGAGTTTTGCGGCCGACGATGTTGGAGTAAACCCCACCGGAACCAGTGGCGGAAGATTTGGTAAGTGCGGCTTGGGAAGGCGTTGGGAATGTCCTAGCGAACTTTCCTTCCCCATTCGCTGCATCGATAGCATACCCCTTTGCGTTAGCCGCTTCGACACTCTTTGGCACTTCCGCGGCGCCTAGTTGCCTGACAATACCCATGGGATCTAGAGCATCCGCTTCGCCCACTTCCTGCGCTACCAACTTTTCCAATTGTAACAGATCCAACGCTGCATCCTGCCTTCCCTTTGTCGCGCGCAATGCTCTCCCAGCGGTAGGTAGAGGCACGCTACCAATCGCAGCGATACCTTCGGCGATCCTCTCCGCAGTCCCCGAGGGTGCTTCTCCAGCGGTATCAAGACTAGCAAAAGAAGGATATAGATCCGATTCCTGTTCAAGCAGTCGCGCGAAACAGTTGGCCAAGTTGAAAGACGTGGCGTTGTACACCGACGTGACTCTCGCGGGCTCGATATTGAGAAGTGTAGATAACTGCGAGAGGACCGAGGAAGTGAGTAGCCATTGGTTGTCTGATACCGCTCGGTCGGCGTTGGGGTCTCTGGCGGCTTCTTCTTCTTCTGCGGCGAGCTTGGCTGCTAGCTCAGCATCTGTCAGCTGAGGATGCACTTTCGATGCGTTCTTCTGCGAGGGTTGACCTTGTTGAATCTTTTTCAGGACAGTGTTGGAATTGGCACCTCCATGACGTACGTCCGTGAGGTTGACTTTGACTTTGCCGCTCGAAGCCAGTTTCTGTTCTTGTTGTAAGCGCTTGCGGGCGGCACGTCGCTTCTTGCCGTTGAGCGAAGTATCGTCCCCGTTCGATAACGCTTCGTAGTCCAACCCACCTCCTTTCTTCGGCGCAACGGCAGAAGAGTCGATCTGTGATGCGGTGGCAGCACGAGCATCTTCCGCTTCGATCAAGTCGATGGTCATGACTGTATCGACTGCCATTTGAACGTCTCCGTGGGAGTCGTTGAGTGTTTCTCGGAGGAACTCGACTGTACGAGAGGGGAAAGCATGTTTGAGGAATTCGATAGGGTCGAAGATGTCCCTTCCATTGGTGCTGCTCTTGTTGAGATTTGTGCGACCGGAAGCGAGGGAGGAAGGATCGACAGTGTGAGTACCGGAGAGCTCTCCCACGCGCTCCGCTTCGGTGATTTCGTGGTCGAGCAGCTTAGAAGACGTCGAGGTTGAGGAGGAGAGAATGGAGTGACCGGGGAGGGAAGACTCGGTATCTGAGGTAGATTCTTCGTCCGTCAAGTGAAGATTTTCGGGATCTTGAGAGGATTTGTCAACGAGCGACCATTCCGAGAGAAGACGCTCTACAGTCGCTGCATCTGCTGCTGCGTTCTTGTTTTCTACAGGAGAACTTCCTCCAGCCGCCGAACTAGCACCGGAAGAAGAAGTACTCTTCGCCTTGGCTCCTGCAGGTGCGTCTGATGTCGCGGCATCATTTGCGCTGGCTCCCTCGCAATTAGTGAGCTTGCCCCCGAAAGCTTTGCGCCTTGCTGAAGCGCCTCCACCCGCCGACCGTGACTTTGTTGTAGATCCGTCTTGTGTCTTGGACCCAACTGTAGATGTCGAAGGAGGAGATTGAACGACGTCTTCCTCGTGATCGGGAACAGCAGCAGCAGCAAGTGTCTCGCAGACCTCTTTGGCGCTCTGAAGCGTTTGTCCTGGCTCGTACGCGATGGCTGCCACCAAAGTTGTGTCAAGCGGTGGGCAGAAAAGCTCGCTAAGCTTGGACTGAATCTCGTCCGGCGACATCCTTGCTCTCCCGCTCACTTGCTGTGAGAAGGATGTAGGGTATGAAGAGGTTGCTGCCCCAAGTGGATCAGTGTTGATTTAGAAGAGCATAGTCGGGAGAGAGAAAGACGAAAGGGCCGTCGCGAGGTGGGAGGGTAGAACAAAGGACACTTTTGGGGAAGAATGAAATTGTAACGAGGTGAAATGACGTTCTTCTTATGAAGCCATGCGCACACAAAGGCACAAGAAGTAGGCGCAGCGCGTGTGTCTCTTGTCAGCTTGTGCTTCTGCACGGCTATATGCGAGCTACAGATTTCTCCACATTGCCCCAATTTTCGACATCTGACCAATGTAAGGTCGAGCTAGATCACACATACCAAACTGCGAAAAAGGGAAGACGCATTTCACGCCGCACAGACACGCGAATTTGTTGAGTTTAAAACGCCTCTGCTTCTCCGGAGTCCTAGTCTTGCCAAGCCACGCGCTCTTCGCTGCTGCTGCTGCCGCTAAGAAAAACAGCGAACGCCGCCAAGCCGGTTAGCTAGAGCGGTGAGCCGCACACGCCATCGACCAATCCAAGCAAAACCATAGTCCCCGCATTCCGCACAGCTCCCTTCTTTCTTCCTCTTACCATCCCCAAGCCACGAGAGCATACACTCAACGATGGCGTTTGACGATCCCATCGTAGCGTGGCTTCAGCCGTACGCTGATGCGTATGGTATGCACCATCTCCCTACTCACGTTCCTACCTTGATTCGATCGGCTTTGCTTTGGTTCGCCATCCAAACGCTTTCTGCCCAAGTATCGCCTAGGATCTTCCCCAACACTTTCGCCAAGTTCAATCGCAAGACGAGGATCAGCTGGGACATCCATGTCGTATCGTTTGTCCATGCGGCTATCATTACTCCGTTGGCGGCTCGTATCTGGTGGAAGGCTCGTCAGACCAATGCTCTCGGTTTCCAGACCCACCCACTCGCAGTCGACAGGCTGTACGGATACGACTATGAGGCTGCTACCGTCTACGCCATTGCCCAGGGATACTTTGTTTGGGACAGCGTCATCTCGATCCTTCACGAAGGACCTGGATTCATCGCACACGGCCTTGTTGCTTTGATCGCATTCACCTTGGTCTACCACCCCATCTTCATGTACGACGGCATGGGATTCTTGCTTTGGGAACTGTCCACTCCCTTCCTCAACATTCACTGGTTCCTTGACAAACTCGGCAAGACCGGATCCAAGGCGCAACTCATCAATGCTGCTTTCCTCTTGTCAGCGTACGTCGGAGCAAGGTTGACTTTCGGCGTATACAACAGTATCAGCTTTTTCAAATTCGTCGTCGCACCAGACACGCCCCACCACCCCCCTATCCCTACCCATTTGAAGGCGTTCTACATGACCGGAAACATCATCTTGAACAGCTTGAACTTCTTCTGGTTCCGAGCGATGGTTAGGGCTGTCATGAAGAGGTTTACGGTCAAGCCAGAGAAGAAGGGGGAGAAGGTGGATGCAGGAAAAGTGATCAAGGGCCAGCAAGGGGTCAAGGTTGGTGTGCAGGGTAAGGACGATGAGGAGTTCTGGCAGGAGGCTGGTGCTAAGAAGGGTGGAAAGTCGCAGTAGACTCGGGTAGAAGTAGAGTACCGTACTTCATAGCGGCGAAGAGGCGATATAGGTCGTAGACATAGGCTGGACTTAAACAGCTCAGCTCAGCTTAGCTTTGACGGCACAATTCAATGCAAACAGGAGAGCACACGCACACTTTGCTGTGTTGTACGAATGACGTTTGTATTGCTTCCGTCATGTTGAGCCAAACATGCCTTTAGTTGCCGGCAAGCAAAGTCTGCTTCATCTTCTCGAACAATTGATCCACCTGAGTCGACCACTTCTTGGTCTCAGCTTCGATCTTTTTACTCTCCTTTTCGCCCTCACTCTTACCCACGACTTTCCTGTCGATGTCGGACTTGATCTGTTTCTGAGCTTTGTGTCTTGCGTCTCGGATGCTGACTCTTGCGTTTTCGCAGATTCTGGTGAGATCTTTTACCATGGCCTGTCTGCTTTCGGTGGTGGGTTGGGGGATGGCTACGCGGATGACGTTTTCGTCACCTGGATTTTGGTGCGATTGGGTTTGAGGGGTGAGGTTGAGGTCAGCGGAGTAGATGGCACGTTCGATGTGTTTGACCATATCCGCGTCAAAGGCGGTTACGATGAGGGCGCCGTCTCTGACGCCGACTGTTGCGAACTCGCGGAGTGGGTGCAATGCTTTTCCTTGAGATCCTGTACCAGGGTACTCCACTTTGACTTGATCCAACAGGGCTGGGTCCGCTCGACCGACGGAACCGACCAGCGTCGAGGTGGTGCTCTTACATCGCTCCACCGCACGAGACATGTGACTTGAGATCGCATCGAAATCGAACGCTTCGCCTGGTAAGTCTTGGTTGCGTGTTGAAGTCTTGTATTCTGCATCGGAGGGTTGTTCTGCGTCGCCTTTCTTAGATTTAGCTCCTCGCGAGGTGGATTGAGCACCACGGTTGTTCTTCGACCCTTTGCCTTTGGTTTTCATGACGGGTACGTCGTCATCTTGGGCTGCATCAGCATCGATGTACTGTGCGGAAGATCGTTTAGATTTGAAGCGACGCTGAACGGCCAACATAGGAATGGTGGAGGGGCCAGATACGGCCGCGGCTCGTGGAAGAATCGCAGTTGAGGCCATCCTGACGTTGGCAATCGAAGTCATGCGGGTAGAAGAAGAACGCAGTGCCAAAAGCAGGCTCGCTGCGCGTTGCGGTGTAGCTGCTGTCATGGTGCTCCGTCCTTGTGGAACCTTCCGAGTCGTCAGAGTCGTCGGAAACGGTGTCAGTGAATCTAAGAAGAAGAGGTGAGGATGAAAGGGAGGTCCAAGCGGCAGCTTAGTGAGGTTGTACGCAAAAAATCTGTTTTGCAGCAAGCAAGGCATGACTTTGAGACGGCTTAACATCTTCATCATTTGCCAAAATGCCGGATAGGTGGAGGCATGCGGAGCACCAAAAAGGTGACGCTGAGATGCGCTGCTTGTGCGATGCAGCTTCGCTCTTATTTGATGGCGGCAGTCACAGTGAAGATCTTGATCCCGTCAGTGCATCGTGGCCTTGTCAAAAGCGGGAGTGGGAAGCACACAATGCCATGGTCGATGTGAAAGCATTCGTAGACCCTTGCTTTTCCTTCTAGATCCATTGTGAATGAGATTGTGATTCCGCAAGTGTCTATTTTCGGCCCGTCCCTTCCGGTACCTTCACGGTACTTCATTTCTCCATTCGACTTCCCCACATCGCCTTGATCGGCGTCCCTACCCCCCACCCTTCCTTTCCTACCACCTCGTACACAACCCGCCCGTAGAGAATATAGTCAAAGATGGAGTACCTCAGATTCGTCCACCAGGTCATAACAGAACCTCTTCTCTGTCACCTCAACCTGCTCACCCCTGGTGGGGGTGATCCAACGTACGGCCGGTCCGTCATCCCCTATTCACGCGCCGAGCATCGTCTTATCTACTCCAACCCCGAGGTCTCTGCAATTCGACGTCGAGTTCTCATTCCCGCCCATTCCCTGCTCGAATCAGGTTCGTGGGATAAAGAGAAATGGTCTTGGGTCACCTACTACGTCTGGACCTGTCCCGAAGCACTTGAGAAGGAGCAACTGCATTCCGACGTTGTCATGGCACACGGCATCAACGATTACGCTGGAAAACTCGCCCCTCATGCGCTACACTTTATGAAGCGCGGCTTTAGAGTCATCGCTATCGACTTGCCGAGCTTTGGCAGGAGCACGGGTCTGCACGGTTACTTGCCGAGTATGAAGATCAACGCTCGAGCCATGCATGCGGTTGTGATGGATGTTCGCACTTGGGATGAGGAGTCCGGTTTGTTGGGCAAGTCGGGGAGAGAGCGTAAGTTGTTCGCCGAGGGACACAGTATGGGAGCGTTCACAGTGTTGTACTACGCCGCGCTGTATCCTCCTCTCGAACAAGCGAAAGATGGAGGACCGGATTTGACGCTCAAGCAGAAACCTAGTGAACAGGCCAAAACTACCACAGACGAAGAGTTGGTCGAAGAAGCGTTGAACGCACACGAACGAACCCCTCTATCACACCATCATCCGGAACGAACGGCTCAACAAGATTCCGCAAGTTCCGCTGTACTTCCTGGCAAGCCCGCTCCCTTCCGACCCAGTCTTTCCGGTGTAGCTGTTGCAGCACCGATGATCACCATTTCTTCCCAATCACGACCGAGTAAAGCCGTAGAACACGTCGCCAACGTCCTACGCTTCTTCCTAGGTCGTCTGCCTTTCGCAAAGGCCATCAAGGGAAACGTATCGGACGATCCAAGAGTGGAGAAGGAATTCGAAGTGGATCCTCTCACCTACAAGGGTCTGTTGAGGATCAGTACGGGTCTGGCGATCGTAGATGGCATTGCAGATCTGGATAGCAAGGCGCATCTGATTACGTGTCCGATTACGATCCACCATGGTGCAAATGATAGAGTGACCGACCCGAACGGAAGTAAAGCGTTCATAGAGAAGATTGGTACGGATAAGCAGCATAAGAGTATAAAAATCTGGCCTGGGTACGAACATGGTAAGTCCTTTCCCTCCACACATGCGCAAATACGACGGATAGAAGCGAGGGGACAATCGTCTGTTTGAGAGATGGAAGTTCGCTGACGACCGGCATTTTTCTTTCTGGCTAATGCGCCGTTGTGCAACAGTGATGATGAAACACGTCGAAGGGCAATCGGAAGAAGATAATGAAAAGACACGGGCTGTCTTGACCGAGATCGTAAGTTCTTCACCGCCTTAAACCTCATCTTCCTTCGGCCTATGACTGAATAAACCTTCACCTTTTGTTCGAACACATACAGGGCGACTGGTTGGTCGCTCAAGCACGACGCTAGACTTCCATTCTTGCCGTACCTAGATTCCCTTCTCTCTTGGCAATGGAAACCCCTTTATAGACCCTACCTCAAACCAAACCCTTGATAATGCTCGATCGCAACCCCGACCTTTTCCTCCAACAATCCTTCGCTCGGGTAGCTCGGCAAAAACAAAGTCGACGTACACGTTGAAGACCAAGGCAGAGGCCAATTCCGATCTTCCACCACTTCATCGGCGGCGAACGAGGAGGGTACGAGGTGCAATCGTAACCCGACACCTCTGGCACCTGTAGCCGGAAGATCTTCTGCACCAGTGATGAATGCGAGCAGACGACGCTGTTTAAGCGGTGGTAGGGTGGTCCAGAGCGTCCAGAACCAGTTGACCACTTCGAACGCTTCCCCTTTCGATGAAGTGTGGGAGGGGAGAACAACTTCAGTAGCCGCCCTGAGATCAGCTACATCCAGAGAAGTAGCTGCTAAGGCGGAAGAACTGGACGAAGGCAACGAGAGGATCGCCTGCGCAACCTCCTCCGGCGCGAACATGGATAAAGCTAAACCACCACGACTGATGACTTCCGTTGCTGTCTCCGCTCCGACACCTTTGCTTCCGCTGCTAGCTTGAGCTTGAGCTTGAACAGAGGCGAGCCAAGCGGAAGGGAAAACACTCTGCCAAGCTTCCCTAAATGCCAACACCTGCCCTTTTACCGAGCCCACCAAAACGCGGAAGATGAGTTTCGAAACGAATTCTTTCCTCTCAGCCATTTTAACTGCTCGATGCCTTCCACCAGGGACCAAATCGATTGTCTTGATCTCGCCGTCCGCTGTTTTGATCTGGGTGCTCCAGGTGAGCGAAAACGTGCTGTCGAACAGTCGTTCATGATCTCCCCCGCCATGCGAAGGAGAAAAAGAGGCAGGGGACCAGTCAAGAACGGATTGAAGTGACTTGGCCAACGCTGCATCCGCAAATTCCAAGTCGGCCGGTGTCAGCTGAAGGCTGTCCAATTCTGGTGCTGTTGCGATCTTGAATGCTACCGCTGGAAGTGTAAACGGAAGGGCGAGCTTCGTCGTGTGCAAAGCAGCGAGTGCTAGAAGTAGGCCCAGGAAGGCGGCTGTGTCCAGGACTTCTTTCTCCTCCTCGTCATCGTTTGCGAATTTAACGGTAGAAGAGAAGGGTATGAACCATCCAGCGGAACCAACAACCTTCCGGTAATCCCACGTATTGGCAACCGTAGCAAACCATTCCCTCGCCGGTCCGCCTCCGTCCGCCGCTTGCTCGCCCGCGAATTCCACCCTCAACCCTCGCACTCCGAATTTCTCCCCCGCTGTATTCTCGAGCATCTGTAAGAAAAGGTCTTTGCTCTGATCCCAAGCCTTTTCTCGCTGCACTTTGAGGTTCATCGAGTTTGGCAAGATGACCAACTCCGCATCTCGCGTTCCGAAGCGCGAAACCGAAGAAGAATCGCGACTCGAAGCCGGCGTCTTGCCCAATCGAATCTCGTTTTCCAACTGCAACAACCTCACTTTTGCCCCCAACGACAACAGGAATGGCGAGCGGCAGACGTTATACTCTGCCATGCCTGCCGCGGGAGTCGCAGTCGCCGCCGAGGAACTGCGGACGAGCGATGCTGCGTAGTGAACAAAGTGTTCGAGGAAAGGGGCGAGGTCAAGCACCGTACAGTAAAAAGCATCGATGGGTAACCTGGTAGCTTTAGATCGGGTCGAGTTGAGCACGAAGAGGAGCGAGAGAAAGGAGGATGCGCTAACGAGTGTTCGATCTTGGGTCTCGGTGAGGACGGTCGGGTTGGAGGACATTTGCTGGCCACAGGTGCCAACGAGTTCGCCGACGAGATCAAGAAGCGGGTCAGAGTCCTCGTCCATGTGATTGCTGCGAGAAGAGAAGGTGGTGCAGCGGGAGAGGACGGACGAGAGCAGGTCGAGAGGCTCGGGCCGGGAGCGGAGTGTGTCGATAATAGAGAGGGAGGTGCGCTGGAGGGAAGCTTTGAGCTCTGGTGTACTTGCGAAGGTGGTCGGTCGGAGCGAAGAAGAGGACAGCAGACGCGCGAAAGTTTCGACGAGGTCGGAACGCGTTGCTTCAACGATGGCGGTGAGGAGTTTAGCAACACCTTCGAGAACCGATTGACGAACCTGAGTCAAAAGTGTTGGTGGCAGGACCGAAAAGTCAACAGCTGGACTTTGTAGATTCGAAGGAAGTAGATCTTCCGATAGCATGGGATGCAAGGCTGTGGAACACCAAGACTGAGGGTCTGCGATTCGTAACGACACCGCTGCGAGAAGCGTCCTCGTTGACTGGTCCTCAGCGCTCGAGCTTATTGAAGCGCTAGGAGCGCTGTCATTGACCAGCCGGTTCTGAACGGCTGAAAGATTGTGACAGCGTCTGCACTCATCGACGAGCTTTTGTAGATCCACGCTTCGCAGCAAGTCTTTCTCCTCGAGCGACAAAGCTGCCCGATCGGCCGTCGAAGACGATCCGAGCTTCCTCCCTTCTTCATGTTCCATCGATGTCACGGCTTTGGCTGTTGCGATAGGTGTCGATGATGCCCCGCTCGAATGACTTGCATCGATCTTTGCCCTGACCCTGTTCCTGACATGTTTCTGATTATGCCTTTTGTAGATCCTAGGCCCCATATGCGCCGCGCCCAGCTCCTCGTCCACATTGGCTAGCACTCTGAGCGGCTCTCCTCCGAACGTCGTTGATGCGAACATGGCCAGTCCGGCGCTCATCCCACCTTGTTGCCATGGCGAGCTCGACCGACTTGGACCAGCGGAAGAGGAGAGATCGCGAAAGACGATAGAAGACATGGTGGCACCCCGAGACGACACTTCCCCTTCGTCGTCTTCTCCGCCGAAAGCATCGTCGGTTTCATGCATGCGCGCATCATCGTCATCAGTGAAGTCAAGGATGGAGTGAATGCGTGAAGAAGAAGGGTCGCTGCGGGTGATATGCGATCGTTTGCGGGTGCTGTTGGTAGCTGCGCGTTGTGCGAGCTCCTGTCGACGCGTAGGATAAGGATTGAAAGATGACGACGAGATGAGCGAGGACGTGGAAGATGATGGCGAAGGAATCGGTCGAGATGAAGGACGTCGTGCTGCGGGTGAAGAGAGTGGTGGAAACGCCGATGATGAGGAAGGCGATGGCTCCCGCGTAGAGGTGGAGGAGGTGGAGGTTGAGCTTGCCCAGCTCTTGTTAGCACCCCAAGTGGGACGTGCTACGTCCTTGCTGCCGTCCATGATCCTCAGGGAGAGTATGACGTCCCAAGGACAGGTTGAGGTATGGTGGTTAAGCTATCCGAAGGAATCGAAAGTGTTGGTCTATCACTAATGTGGCGAAGTCAGGGTCATCTGTTCGGAGAAGAAATGCAAAGCCGAAAATGAGTCAAATTTAAGCGCCTTTTCGAAGCCTCAATTTCTCCACTTATTACTCTGGAACAGCAATCGAAAAGCTCTGTTTCTCACGCAGCCTGAAATCGGCGATCTTGCACAGGCTCGTGACACTCCAGACACAGAAACGCATGCCAAACCGGCGGCTGATGATACAGTTGTAAGATGTTACTACCAATTTGCGTTACATCAATGCTCATCTAAGGAGAGCGATTATACATATCAACTAGAATATTCAAGCCTGACCAACCTGCGACTCGAGATCCTTGACCCACTTCTCCTGGCTTACAGGACCCTGTCCACTTCCTGGCAGCGTTACATTGTTGACCGAGGTACTGGCGCTCATCTCGGCACCCATCCTGGCCCTGGCACCCTGAGCAGGATCCCATTCGTCACCACCGTGCAAGTATACCAAAGGCAAAGCCAACAGCGCCGCACCAATCACGTTACCCAAGAACGTCGAGATGATGCTCTTCCAGATGTACATGCCGACGCCGAACTTGGTGTGTCTCGCCATCAGCGCATCACTGACCAAGAACATGTTCGCTACGACGTGTTCGAATCCAGCGGCGACAAAGACAAAGATGGGGAACCAAGCAGCCACGACTTTCGAGATGACATCCTTGGCGAGCGAGGCTTGGAAGACAGCGATGCAGACGAGGACGTTACATCCGATCGCGCGGAGCCAAAGCTCTCGGAAGTTGGGCGTGGCAACCTTGGCGTTAGCGCCGTTACGTGCTCCTGCGGTCATGGCATCAGTGTAGATCTCGGAGAAGTGAACGAGGAAAGCAGCGTAGAAGAGAGCGCCGATGAGGTTGCCAAAGAAAGTGATGGCCCAACCGTAGAGGAAGGCCCAGTATGGAACACGACGTTTCACGGTGGACATGATGAAGACGGCCATCTCACCAGTGACGAGGTCGGCTTGAAGGAGGACGATCATGACGAGACCGACGGGGAAGACGGCGCCCTGCATGATCTTGAGAAGACCGGGGGCGTTCGTGGCAAGCCATGGATTGGCGCTCATGATCTGGACGAGCATACCACCGGTCGAGAGCACTATAGAGGTCGAAGGTAATGTTATTAGGAAATGTCAGTAACAGATTGGCCGAAGGAGATATTGGCTACCGTCCTCGCATGCGAACTTACAGAAACCGGCCATGATACCCTTGACGAAACGCTTGCCAACAGCCATATGATGCTTGCGTGGACCGGCCTCAATCCAGGCCCAGGTCGCTTGTTCTAGCGACAACATGGTCGACATTGTATCTGAAGAGTAAGAGGGTGGTGGTGGTGGTGGTGGTGGTGGTGAGGAGGTCGCTTCCTTGTTGCTTCTGTAAACGGAAGTGGCTGGTGACCCGGGAGTGTATGGAGAAGGGGGGTTGGTTGATGCGGCTTGAGGCGTCGATGGTTCCAAAACTCGTACTCTCTTATACGATTCCATCTCTGTCCACAACGCTACTTGGCTAGTGTCTGGAAGTTGGTGGCGGAAGAGAAGGCGTTTGTTCAGGTAGAGAGCAAACAAAGCTCAATCTCCTTGCAGCTAGACGAGATCCATTATCTCTGATTGGTGCCCACACATATGTTGACACCGACACAAGATCTCGTTGTGACTCTTAACTTTTTTTTTCTTCTTCTTGTTGCATTTCCGGCAAAGATAGCAGCAGCAGCAGCAGCAGCAAAAACGTTCGCTTAAAGGTTTTGTCTTCTAACGTCAGCTTTTTTAGGAGAATTTTTGTTTAATTTGTCTAGAACAAAAGCCGGTTTCCCAGAAATTAGGTGCAGCATTCCTACAGCCGCCGGTCAATCGGCTTCTAATCTTGGCCCAATCGTTCAAATTTCCGACAATTTTGACGTTCGTGAAAGATATTCTTTCCGACAATCAATAGTTACCGGAAGCTTGCGGGAGAGGAGGGAATATCATTTCACCATCAAAAGTGTTCGAGCTGCATTGCGGGGTTCATCGTCAAAAAATGAAGTCAAACACAAAGCGCACAGGATGCACTCTACGGACATGCGAGGAGATGCTGTTCAGCCATCTGCAACAAAGAATCAATTGATTGGAGTTTTGGCGTCTATCATGCTTCCTGTTTCTTTTTCTTTGCTGAATCACTGATAAGGATCGTCTCGGGCTTTGCTTTTGCACCTTGTCGTTCGTTCTTCAGCTTCTCAGTTATAATGTATACACTAACTAGTGAACGGAGCGTCAAACCTAAGATGCAAGGTTAGATCGCATCCTTCGCTTAGCGCCAATCCTTATCTCTGAGAGCCCCAGCAAACGCGCGAAAGAAGCGGAGTCAGAAGGTGAGTTGAAGAATGACTGTGTGCATTTGAAAGTCAGTGTAGTTTCAACGGTACACCCCGCGACGGCTTTTGCACTGATGGCAAGGGGTGGGGGGCGGGGTAGTACGCTGATAAGGATCTGCATGCCAAGTGCCAAGATGTTGATGACAGGACAATACGAACATGAAGGGCAAAGAGATTGGACATCACAGCTCGCCAAATTCGCGTGAAGAGATAAGGAAATGGTAGGAGATGTGGACACAACACAAAACATCCATGCGCGCGCAGCCACTCCCGTTCGTCCACCCTCATTCCTCTGTCTCGCTTCCTTGTTGCGCACGTTTCAACATCGCACTCTTTCAAGCAATACTGGTGGCACCATGCAGGTCACACCTGGGGCACTATTGCAGTACCGCGAGCGAATTGAGAGACCATGTAGCAAGAAGTGGGCGCCAGAGATAAGGATCCACGAGCTTCGAGGGGTCCACCGTCTATAACCGAGGTCTTTCCAACTCTTATCTCTATCACTGTCAGGCGCTAACACCTCGCGTCGAGCATCGCGATGGGCCATCTCGGACATCTTGTCGAGTTTCCCCTTGCTTTGGTTCGTTGGTTTGTCACTTGTTCCACTAGCACGTCTTGATCAACATTCCAAGCTGACTTGAGTTTGGTATCATGCTCGGCGTGACTCATGCGTTTAGTCTGATCTGGTTGTTGATAGCCGGCGGAAGGCAAGCGGCTCAAACACCAAAGCAATTGCTGCGGAGCCGACGGGTGCCTGGCAAGCCTCAATCTTTGGCATCCAAGCGACCAATCAAGGCTGAGTTTCACAGACTAGAATCACAGATGAGGAGTGTTTGATATGAATCATTGCGGAAACTTGCTTGCTGTCATGTGTGTGTATATATGTGTGTATTTTTACAATGCGGTACGATGAGACTGGAAAAACTAGCAGGAGACTGGGGAACGGAGGCAATGTTTGCACAGGAGCGCAACTAAGCGTTGACAGTGGTGAAGAGCTTGAGACCCTCTTCGGAGAGTTCCGCTCGAAGGTCTTCAATGTTGGCGCCCTGAGGAAGATCGAATGTCTTTTCGACCTTCTCCTTGGCCGCGGTAGCAGGGACAAAGCTGACTTCGACAAAGTCGTCCTCGTTGGCATCTGCGTCAGGGTTGACAATCTCTTCACCGTTCTCATCCACATCAGAGACGCGAGCGCGCTTGGGAGAACGAGATCGTCCCCGACGAGAAGAGCTGTCGCTGGGTGTAGGGCTGGCAGAGCGAGCGGGAGACGAAGGTGCAGTGGGCTGGTTGTTCCAGAGACCAGAGACAGTCACTTTGCGCTGTGCTTCATCGACAGAGACATGGATCTGGTCGGCGCGAACGGTGGACTTGTCAAAATTGGCAGTCGAGGGAAAGGCGTGTGAGAAGACGAGCTGTTCGGACTTGGTGACCGGTGTATCCGAAGGTGCGGGAGTAGGCAAGGGTGCCACAGTGGACTCGGTGCGTGTAGAAGGAGCAGGGCCGACCTCTTCAGGGTCCTCGTCGGTAACCATCAGAGCGGCGGCAGCTGCAACGGCGGTGTCTTCTTCTGCATTGTCAACATCCATGGCCTTCTCGACTTCGTCCTCGGTAGCCTTGGCCTTGCCCTTAACATCGGCTACCTGAGTAGGTGCAGAGGCGGGAGCAGTGATGGGTGCGGAAGCGTTGGTGTTGTCGTTCTTGTGAGCGAGTTCGAATTCGACGTCGTCCTCATCCTCATCTTCGTCCTGCTGGGCGGCAGCAAAGAAGCCGTTCAATCCACCAAAGATAAGATCCTCAAGTGCAAGGAAGAGCTGCTTGCCCTGATCCTCGGCAGCCTTCTGAGCTGCAATGCGCTGCCTCTCCTTCTCAATAGCGTAAGCCTTACGGCGCTGGTACTCTTCGTACTGCTGACGGCGCTGAGCTTCCTGTCGCTGACGGTGAAGCTGTTCGAGACGGTACTGGCGCTGAGCTTCTCGCTGCTGCATCTCGAGGATGTGCTGGAGATAAGCCTGTGCTTGACGCTGCTCTTCAGCTGCGCGGCGCGCTACGGCGGCGGCCTTGGCACGACGAGCGGCTTCAGCACGCTGAGCCTGAGCTTGAGCCTGGGCTCGAGCACGAGCGGCAGCAGCAGCCTGAGCAGCGCGCTCGTGCTGTATTGCATCGGCAAAGGCGTCGGCGAAGAAGGGGTGGCTGTCAAAACCGCATCCGGAGAAGGGGTTGGAAGAAGGTCCGGCACCGAAGGAAGAGGTGCGGGGAGCGGTAGCGCGAGAGTGGCCAGGGTAGGCGGCGAAAACGTCGGCGGGGAAGAAGAATTCCATCTTTGATTAGTTGCTTCGGTGTTGGTGTCGGAGGTGTCGAGGTCTTGAGTGATGCAATGTGAGAAGCGGAGTGTAGCTGAGCGTTGTGGTAGAAGTGGCTTGGGAGCGTTCCTGATTCAGAGGAGAGATGTTGTTGGGTGTGTACTGATGACGAGAAGAGATGTGACCGACTCGGATGACAGGCAACACTTTATAGGAATAGACTCAATGCAACGGCAGCCGCTGCGGGACCCTGTAGCAACCACTCATACGGACGCAGGAGAGAGCATGACGACGCTGTTCACTTGCGCAGTCAAAGCGAGGCGTGTAGCTTTGCAGCGGATGCTGCGGAAGGGCCAAGCTCAGTTCAGTGTTTGACAGGTGAGAGACTAACTCCGAAGGCGTCATGCCACGTTTGGACCCTGAATTCGGGTTCATCTTAGACGGTCTTGGACGCCAAGAGATGCTCAAAGACGCTCACAGACGCTGATGGATGCTCAAGGATGCACAAAGAAAGCGCTGGAAAGTGACTTTTGGCTTGGGAAGGACCCTGTTGGACCCTGCTTCGCGGCTTCCAGACTTGCATGGAAGACTCGAGAAGCTCAAGCGGGCCAACAGAACGGAAGACGAACTTTGGCAGCGAATTTTCTGGCAATTTCCACGCGGCGTCAGCGAACTGCCGGAAAAGCGGATCTCAACTTGATCGCATATCAAAAGGAAGGGCCCGATCTGCGTCGTGCTTCCATGTTAGTTTGGTATGCTAACACGTTCGTAAATCTGGCACTGAAAGCAGACACCTCACGCACGCCTTACCTCGGTGCCTGCATGAAAGGCCATCGCCGTGGTACTGAAGCTCCTACGGCATGAGCAGGAATCCTGCTCAGGGACAATGTCGGCAACTTGCAGTTGTGACCGATTCGACATTCCGGACAAAGCTGTGTGAAGAGCAGCAACCACGCCGAGCGAGGCAGCCGAGGTGCAGCATCAAATTCCGAGTCTAACAAATCAGCAAAACGGCAGACACGCTGCAACAGCGGAGATGGAGAGACGCCGCGTCAGTCAAAGGGCTTGGCAAAAAGGAGACAAAGAGAGAGGGAGAGGGAGACTTGACACTCCGCTCTCATAGTTGATGTAGACATGTGCTGGTTGTCTTCCGTAAGCGAACAAGGCATTTCGTACCCCGAGACTTGCGACCGGCAGAAGGATGCTATGTCGTCCTGTTGTTGTTGGTGTGCTCACACATGGTATCTGCTTTGCCGATCATCGCAGCGCATGGTGCCGTTCGTTGTTGTGGACAAGGTCAAGAAGACTATTCTTTTCGGCAGATCAAGAGTGAAATCGACAGCTGGCAACAACGCTTCTTTCGCATGAACCGGCACAAAGCTCAAAATAACTAGCTCATGCTGTCTATTGTTCGTCGGAGACCCGTTCACGCACATAGGCACCCACGAGATCATTGCGCGACGGCGTCCTGCAGCTGAGGAGGAAGCTTCTGCAAAGGCGTTCTAGCGACCTGCACACGCACACACACACGCACAAGAGCGCGGTGTTCAGAGGCTTGTGCACGTCAGTACAACACGCTTCGAACTGTTGTCTAGCCTGCTACCACCGCACACTCGGACTTGTTCTACAGTTTCATAGCTGTGAAGTGGCTGAAAGAGGCCGACGAGTGCATGTCAAATCCGCTTAGTGCGAATGTCCATCAGGCTTGCTGTCCATTGTGACTGTGTCTTTCAGTATACAAGCCATCCGACCGACATGAGACTGTTGACCGAGATTCGCCTCTACATCAAGTCTCCAAGTTGCAAATGTCGGAAGGCGAAACAATACTCTTACCGATTCTGCTCTGTCTCAGCAAAGAGGATCGACAGGGTCATCGTAGAATCAGTCGGAGCTCTTGTTGTAGGGAACGGAAGCGGCAGGAAGCGGGGCAAGAAGGCCGGAATTGCAAATTGGTGTTGCTTCAGTCAGGTGCTGTAACAGAAAGGATGTCGCACTTTACCAGCCAAGAATGCCGCTCTTCGGTAATTTTGCATGAGCGTCGCCGATCTGCACGCATCAGCCGCTTTGCGCGTGGTTTGCATTTGCATTTTTTAGGGTGCAGTTCAGGTGCCGTTCAACTGCACAATGCCCCTCTTCAGCTTGAAAGAAACGGTCGCAGGAACATGATCTTCTCTCTCTCTTCTCTCTTCTTCTGAGAAATGTGGACTGAATTTGTGGGCCGCGGTGCAGCTCATTCGTGCCGCTTTGGACATCTCGCTTAGACGGCAGACAGTGGAAAGCAACGATCCTCCACTGTAACTGAGTGTTTGCGAAAGAAAGATGCCGCTTCATGGCCGGTCTCGCGATCTTGACACTTCTCGATTTGGCAAATTCTGAATCCAGCAACCAAGCCAAACCCTCTTTCACCTAAGACCGATCTTCGCAAAAGAGCGAGACAAAGACCCTTTCACTGACACTCTTTTTTCCCATTCTTCAAAAGAGTGTGTGGTCAAGGTCACCTGTCAAACCAATCCCGGCAACCTTTCGCTTGGCTTGATCTCGATCTTCGCCTCTTCATCCCACCTTACATTTCCACCACAGCATCTTCTCTCTACCCTACAACCACCACCACCACCATCTACTACCTACACTCCCCTTGCTCTTCCTTTTCGGAGACCACCATCCTCATTAGATCACACACAATCATGGCTCCTCTTGCAAAGACTCTGGCTGTCGCAGCCGCCGCCGTTCTTGCCGCACCAGCATTGGTTGCTGCCAACCCCATTCACAAGCTCGAGGCTAGGCAACAACAGGACCCCAACACACCTCTCGTTGTGAACAACCCAGCATGCGACTTCTACCGATGCTATATCTTCTGGGAGCCCGGAACACAGGTCGCTGTCAACTGGCTTAACCCTCCCTCTGGAACTGTTCAGGTCGATCTCATGCTTAACAACAACACTCAAGTCGGCTACAACATCGTTCAGAGCGTTCCTGCCGTTTCCAACACTTGTGATGCCGGAAATGGATTCGGTCAGCCTGGTCCCAACGGTGCTACTTGCGGTGGTTTCGTCTTTGAGGTGCCCAGCTCTTGGAACGCTGGCAACTACTCAGGTCTCCGTGCCATGTCGATTCAGAACCAGGATCTTCAGTCTTTCACCGACATGATCACCATCATTCACAACAGCACCACCAAGAACGATGTCCCCTTCTCCATTGTCAGCGGCTCGACTAGCGGTGGTTCCAGCTCGACTGCTGCAGCTTCCTCGACAGGTTCTTCGGCCGCTGGTGGTGCCAAGACCACTTCGGGTAGCAGCTCTGCTAGCGCATCTAAGTCCAGCGGTGCTAGCATGACCGGCTCCAGCTCCGGCAGCACTGCTTCGCAGACCAGCTCAACCGCTGCTAAGAACGGAGCCATGTCCAACTCGGCTAGCAGCGCTACTGTCCTCACTGTTGCCGCTGCCCTCGTTGCCGGTGTTGCGAGCCTGCTCTAAGTCACTTCAAGTCGTAGTCCATCGCAAGTCTCGACTCGCTGGACCCCCGCTTTCCTCACCTTGGGCTTCATCGCCTTCATCTGTGTAGGGCGACAAACCGACGCCCACCAGAGCCTACACACGGTCATTTCCGGACACTTTGGTTCCGTCTCACACCGCACATTTTTGGCTGCATTCATACACTCTTTGCATACACATCATAGTTCACATTCTCTCTTGACCGCGCTCTTGCCATTGACAATGGGTTTCTCCAAGTCATCTTTGTCTCTCACATGGCCAGTGGATGCCGTCGTTCTTCGCCTGCTATCTGTCTGAGGAAGTGCGTGACTTCCTACCGGCCAACATTTCGATACTCTGTACATACCCTTTTGCGTCGTTCTCTTGATGATCATACACATAACAGCATTACAACGTGTGTTACATGCTATTTTCGTGGTTGTTGCTATGGGAAATTAGCTCAGAGGTGTTGGGCTTAAGCTTCTTCGCATTGCGTAGAAAGCGGGAAGCGACGCTGCCAGATCGGTCTGACGTACAAAAGCTAATCGTAAAATCGGCGATGGATGATGCACCGAAATCCAGTGATTTCGCGGAAGCTGACCGTATAAATCGCCGCTAAGATTGCCGAGCTGCACGTTGTGCTCAGGGCAACTAAGACGCTTCGTTCGTCAGCTGTCATACCTTCCCGTTTTGCTCCACTACCAGCCTCAGCATTGCTGTCCTTCCTATCACCATCAGACACTGCTTCTGCCAAACTCGAGAGCAAGATCCCATCCGCTGCTACCGAAGCCTGTGATACTACTAGACTAAGAGCTGTTCCAAGATCGATCGATCGAAAAAACGCCATTCTCCTGAAGCGTACCACGAGGTTTATCATAATGACAAAGGACACCAAGGATAGCAAGGGCGAAGAGGGACCCGATCCTATCTTGCTCTCGCTGTTTGCGAATCGATTCATGTCCGTAGCTGAATCTATGGGCAAATCACTTCAGCAAACCTCGATTTCGACCAACATCAAAGAACGTCTCGATTTCTCGTGTGCCCTCTTCTCGCCCGATGGTTCACTCGTTGCCAATGCTCCGCATCTTCCCGTCCATCTCGGAAGCATGTCTTTCGCCGTCAAGTTCCAAATCGAACATCTCAAATCGACAGGCCAGACTATGAAGAGAGGCGATGTGTTAATGGCCAACATGCCGGTTGCAGGAGGCTCTCATCTTCCCGACATTACGTGCATCACACCTTGCCACGCGGAAGATTCGGATGAGATCATCTTCTTTTGCGCTTCGCGTGGTCATCATGCCGACATTGGAGGTATCACGGCCGGATCGATGCCTCCTACGTCAAAGACATTGTTCGAGGAAGGTGCCCGCATTTTGTCGTTCAAGATCGTTAGCGAAGGTAAATTCGATCGTAAAGGACTTGAAAAGTATCTTATCGAGGAACCCGCACAGTATCCTGGTTGTTCGGGTACTCGATGCTTCCGAGATGTCGAATCGGATCTTCAAGCACAGATTGCGGCGAATCAGAAGGGTATCAACCTTATCCACACACTTGTGGCCGAATGGGGATTGGAGAAGGTTCAACAGTACATGGAGTACATTCGAAAGAATGCAGAGTCGGCCGTTCGCACCCTGCTGCGTGACGTTGCGAAGCGTCGAGGAACAAACAAGCTGCATGCAGTCGACTACATGGATGACGGCACAGCCATCGAACTCAACGTCGACATTGACGCCGATGAAGGTTCAGCAGTATTCGACTTTGAGGGAACGGGACCGGAGGTGGCAGCCAACTTTAACTGTCCTCGATCTGTCGTTTCTTCAGCCATCATCTACTGTCTGCGATCGATGGTTTCTTCCGAGATCCCACTGAACCAGGGATGCTTGACGCCGATTGACATTCGAATTCCCAAAGGATCTCTTTTGGACCCTTCAGAGACGGCAGCTGTTGTGGGTGGAAACGTGCTGACCAGTCAACGTATCACCGATGTGGTGCTGAAGGCATTCAATGCGGCAGCTGCCAGTCAGGGCGACACGAACAATCTCACCTTCGGACTGGGTGGTAAAGACAAAGAAGGCAATCACGTCGAAGGTTTCGGATACTACGAGACGATTGCTGGTGGTTCAGGTGCTGGCCCCTACTGGCACGGTACGTCGGGTGTTCATACGCATATGACCAATACTCGAATCACGGATCCGGAGATTATGGAACGACGCTATCCTGTTGTATTGCGCGAATTCTCGCTGCGCGACGGCTCGGGTGGCGAAGGCGAGTTTAGGGGAGGAGACGGTGTGGTACGTGACATCGAGTTCCTTTCGCCAGGAATTCAGGTTTCGATCCTCAGCGAGCGCCGAGTGTTCCAGCCTTTCGGATTGGAGGGTGGCAAGAGCGCACAGAAGGGTCTCAACATCTGGGTCAAGCAGCGTCGCGAAGAAGACGGCGATCTGCGCAAGGACGAGAAGGAAGGCGAAGCTCCACCACGAGTCATCAACTTGTCAGGCAAGAATACAACACCGATGGGTCGAGGTGATCGGATCGTCATCTACACCCCGGGTGGCGGTGGTTGGGGCAAGCCTGAGGACAAGGATGGCAAAGATGGGAAGAAGCGCAAGACCGAATCGAAGGATGACAAGGACGGCAAAGATGAGACCAAGGAGAACAAGGGTGGAGAGAAGAAGGAGACAAGAGATCCGATCAACGACCGCAATGCATCAGCAAGGATGGCTCCTCTACTTAACGATGAGAAGTCGGAAAGCGGCGTGATTGCAAAGCAGGAAGATAAGGTGGATTCGCACAGCACCAACAGTGTCAACAGGCATCACACAACGAGGACAAAGGGTAGCGTAGCTGAATGGAGTGCAGCACAGTTGGGTGCTTGATGAGTGCCTAGTCTAGCTTCTCTACTCTTTCTCTGACCTTCTGTCGCTCTTTTACCATTCAGTCTGTTTGTCACGATGTTGTGGTGAGAGAGATATTCGTGTCCTTAACGGCTGAGTGCCTTGCAGGCTAATCAAGATGTGGGAGGCCACTTCAATGGGAACGAGTTTCGAATCTGCAGCAGTGTGGGGTTGGCAGATCTCGATGTTCGCAATCGGGCTTCTCCGCACAGTGCGAAAAGGTGGGGCCAGCCAACCATGTCCTGCACGGCAAGCCATCCGGTAGAACCGAATCGAGCTTTCGACAAGCCTTCTCACCTCGGAATCGGACAGCCGTTGTCTCTTCAAGACAAAATTACCACCTTGGGCCGGACGGTTGTACTCCGCAGATCGACGGATGGCCTCGTGACACTTCTGTGTGTGTGTGCGTGTCGCTCTCTCTTTGTCCGCATTCCTAACAATCGAATGAGAGAAATTTGGACCGACAAAAGCGAAAACACCGAAAAAAAGGGGTCCAGCTGCACTTTGGCTGCACTCTTTTTTCTGGTTTGAAAGTCAGCTGCTCTGATGCCCTTCCCCTGCTTCTTTTTCTCCACAAAAACCCGTGCTGACAGCTTGCAGACTCGCAGAACTGGCAGAACTTGCAGATGATCCTGCATGCCGAACTGCGCCACGAGAGAGGTGTCGATAGAGAGAGGTGCTACTAATGTGGGAGAATGGATAAGAAAGACGAGAGAAAGAACAGCGAGAAACCCTGACGGCTATCTTCGGCTACTCCGCATCCTACTTCATTTGGTGGGATCAAGCGGGCTCGATCCTGCCCTCTTCAAGTCTGCCTCTTCACCGGTGTGTGTGGGTTGGAACTGGCGAGAAATGCGTCAGCTGTTCGGCTTGACCGATGAAAAAGCACACGGCACCATCGCCGCTTCACAATCCCCACTTTGAGGCTTGCTCTTCAAGAGAGAAGCGTGTGACCTTACTCACTCGAGCTTCGTAATGCTCTAGTTCTAAACGCAGAGCAAGGAACAGCCGCAATATCATGGAGCCAATGTCAGAGATTGAGCTTGAGGTTGGACAGCAATGCGTTGAGCAAGCCACGTCGCCGAGCAATAGGAAGTTCTGCCCGCCTTGACCCTGCTGTTCTGATGGCTCGAGGCGTTCGGTTCTCCCGCTAGCTTATCTGAAGTCGAGCATTGACGATCATATAAGAACCTTTGTCAGACCTCTCATCCCTCTTCCTTCAGCACCGTATCGCTCCATCTCCGTGTCGCTGTCATCGCCAATCTCCCCTTTCACTGCTCTCCCTCGCAGTCTGGCACCCACTTCCGCTTCACAATGGCTCCCACCGCAGACGTCCTTCCCGCCCCCGTCGAGGCTTCGACCCGTCCAGGCCTTCTTGTACAGCCCTCTGCCACCAAGATCCGTAAGGCCTCATCTTTCCGTACGGAGCAGGTTGTCATCGATGGCCACAACCTCAAGATCCAAGGTCTTGTCGCTTCAGCAAGATACGGTCATGTTCCCGTCCTCGACCCTTCTCCTGCTACTCGCAAGCGTATCGATGACTCGGTTCAGTCGCTGATTGCTAAGCTTGATCGTGGCGAGTCGATCTACGGCATCAACACTGGCTTTGGTGGCTCGGCTGACTCGCGTACCGCCAACACTCGTGCATTGCAGCTTGCACTGCTTCAGATGCAGCAGTGCGGTGTTCTGCCTGTTCCGTCCACTTTCCCAACAGGCGAGCCCAGCTCTGCTCCATTCGCACTGCCATTGACAGACACCGAGACATCGTTGGTCATGCCGGAAGCATGGGTGCGAGGTGCTATCGTCGTGCGTCTCAGCTCTTTGATGCGTGGTCACAGTGGTGTTCGCTGGGAGGTGCTTGACAAGATGCAGAAGCTTTTCCTCGAGAACAACGTCACGCCTGTTGTGCCTGTCAGGTCAAGTATCTCGGCCAGTGGTGATCTTTCTCCTCTCAGCTACGTGGCCGGTGCGCTTGCTGGTCAGCGAGGTATCTACTGTTGGGTTACAGACAAGACTGGTCAGCGTGTTAAGGTCACTGCTGACGAGGCATGCCGAATGCACAACATTGCTCCTGTCCAGTATGAGCCGAAGGAGGCGCTCGGATTGCTCAACGGTACCGCCTTCTCGGCCTCGGTCGCTGGTCTCGCTACTTATGAGGCTGACAAGCTCGCTTCTCTCACTCAACTTACTACTGCAATGGCTGTCGAGGCGCTCAAAGGCACAGATGCCAGCTTTGCCCCTTTCATCCACGAGATCGCACGTCCTCATCCTGGTCAAATCAAGAGCGCTCGCTACATCCGCTCCTTGCTTAAGGGCTCCCAGCTTGCTGAGCATCTCGAGAACGAAAAGCACGTTTTGTTCTCGGAGGACAATGGTACGCTTCGTCAAGACCGCTACACGCTTCGAACTGCCTCGCAGTGGGTCGGGCCCGGTCTTGAGGATATCGAGAATGCCAAGCGATCTGTCGATATCGAGATCAACAGTACTACCGACAACCCCATGATCGACCCATACGACGGCGATGGTCGCATCCACCACGGAGGCAACTTCCAGGCTATGGCCATGACCAATGCTGTCGAAAAGATCCGACTGGCTTTGTGCGCCATGGGCAAGATGACCTTCCAGCAAATGACCGAGCTCGTCAACCCTGCTATGAACCGCGGTCTGCCGGCCAACCTCGCTTCGACCCCGGATCTGTCGCTCAACTTCCACGCGAAGGGTATCGATATCGCACTTGCCAGTGTCACTTCGGAGCTCATGTTCCTTGGCAACCCCGTTTCGACCCACGTTCAGAGCGCCGAGATGGCCAACCAGGCTATCAACTCTTTGGCCCTGATTAGCGGCAGACAGACGCTTCAGGCTGTCGAATGTCTCTCCATGATTCAGGCTTGGTCTCTTTACCTCCTGTGCCAAGCACTCGACATCCGAGCTCTTCAGCACAAGGTTGCTGAACAACTGCCCGCGCTCATCCTTGCCTCCCTCAACGCTCACTTTGGCGAATGGATGGACGCAGCCACACAACAGGCTACTGCCGTGCTCGTTCTCAAGAGCATGTCCAAGCGTCTCGACGAAACTTCCTCGAAAGACCTTCGCGACCGTCTTGTCGAGACCTACCAAGATGCCTCCTCTGTTCTCGTCAAGTACTTCTCTGAACTTCCCAGCGGCGGAGGTGCCGATCCTCTGCGAAACATTGTCAAATGGCGTGCTGCAGGCGTAGCCGACACGGAAAAGATCTACCGCGATGTCACGGTGGAGTTCTTGGACAACCCTTATGCTTGTCACGCCTCGCATTTGCTGGGCAAGACAAAGAGGGCGTACGAGTTTGTTAGGAAGACTTTGGGCGTGCCCATGCACGGCAAAGAGAACTTGAATGAGTTCAAGGGCGAGTTTGCTCAGTGGAACACGACGGGTGGCTACGTGTCGGTCATTTATGCCAGTATCAGGGATGGCGAGCTGTACGATATGCTGAATGAGTTGGAGGCTGATTTGGAGATGTAGGCTGCGATAGTAGAAGACGATGCAATAGATTTATCATGACAAATGTTGGAGCTGATGAGCCTGTGTGAGGGAATGAGACAGGAAGTGAGAGCACGATGACCTCTTGGTGAGATTGCAGCGCTTCCTTGCGCCAAGTAAGAAGCGGAGCTTAGGCGACGATTTGAGCTCGATGCAGTCCACCTCAGCTTTCTTGCGCACTGTTGAAGTTCTTCACGTCGACTTGAACGGGTTTGGTACAAAGCTTTACGCACCGAGGAAACACATTATCAGATTCTCAGCAACTTCGAGAAGTTCATGCCTTCTTCGAACGAAACAGCATATTTTGCTTTTCCATTTACAAGATGACTATGCCAGGTATCCATACAAGCATTCGTGGAACCGCCTGCTTCACGACCGCCGTCATCAGTTCACACCGAATTGTGAGCTTCTACTGCGACTTCTCATCGTCCACCTTATCCTTAGGCTTCCACTGCAGTGCTGTCTGTTTCTCCGCATCGACACTTGCCGAGTTGCCCACCAACAACCAGACCGATTTCCTGATCGAACTCTCTACCGCTTTCGGCCTCGTCTCGTACAGCGCTGTCAACGTTGCCAATCCGAGCGCCAACAGAACCGTTTCTCCCTGAGGCAACCCCTTAATCCAACTCCTCTTCTTAGCGACTCCCCAACTCGCGTCCAAGCTCTGCCTGGTCACATAACTTCCCAATTGAGCCTGGCGAGCTTTTGGAACGGCCAGGATGAAGATGCTGCTAAGGAATCCGTTGAGGAAGTATCGTGCACGTGGGAGAGTCGTACGAGGAAGGTACTGTTGGAAGAAGCAAACGAGGCCCCAAGCTGTACCGATGCTACCCGAGATTACGGTGGCGCCTTGGATGACGGCTAGGCCAAACTTGAAGAGTGCTGTTTCGGGGTCTTTGAGGATCTTACGATACGAGAGGAGTTGGGTGAGAGCGGTGAAGGCAGCGACGAATTTGGCTGATGCTTGCCATTCCTTCAGGAAAAAGGAGAGGAAGTTGCGCGAGCAAGAGGGTTCGGTTGGATGCAAAACCGCACATAGGAGGCGAGAATGGGCTGGGTGGACGGGTGCGTAGTCGAGAACCGGGTTGATGATGGAGTATTTGGTGGTCGGGTATTTGGAAGGGGTGAGGGCGGAGAGGACGGGAGCTTTGAATGGTGGGTAAGCGGCGACTTTGGCGCCAGGAGTGGAAAGGACCGCGATGGTGTCTGCGATGTCCCTTGGTGCTGGCCAGGGGATTGATGCTGGTAGACCGAGCGGGCGAGGAGGAATGTACGATGTGCTTCTCGCGAGAATGACTTTGCCGTAGGAGTCAGGGAAGCAAGTGGGTTCAAACAGGAATGTCCAAAGCAATTGACCGTTTGAAATGGCGTAGAACAAAGCTCCTCCAACCCAATCCGGTACCCAACTTACACTCCTCGACTTGACCTCCCTCAAGTGCGTATACAGATTCTCCACCGCCTTTGTACTCAACCACAATCCCATCGACCTCCTCAAGCTTGGGATAGGGAACGCAGTCAACACCGTCGAAGCCGCCAATGCAGCTGTGAAAGGAACCAAAGCCGGTGATTCCAGCACCCTCAGCAACCTTGCTCTGATCCTGTCCCTCGTCACGGCGTAATCGAGATTCTCCCTATTCCACGACCTCTCTAGTGCATTCAAACGAATCTGCGTCAAGCGTGCGAGTAAGTAGCGATAGAGAGCCGAAAAGAGCGCTAGTACAGCACCGGAACGTAGCGATTTGAGCGAGATGAATGCTTTCAATGCTTCGCGAGCCGGCTTCTTGCGGAGTGCCAATGGAAGGAGACCATCGATGGCGACGTTGGCAGCGTAGCCCACACCAGCTGCTCGTGCAGTGATGCGATTGCGAGGCGTAAGAGGTGGGTCGGCGAGGAAAGATCGAATGAAGGTCAGGTTGTTCGGGACGGGGTTGCGCGAAGGTGTAGTCTGAGAAGCCGACATTGGGGAAGCCATCTTGGGCGAAGGATATGCACGTTGTTGCGTTGGACGGTGCGGATATCGATGTTCAGAAGCTCCTGAGATCTTGTTCTCGTAGAGGAATGGGGACCCCGAATTGAGCGCAATGATGAGAGATGGTGTCAAAGGAGCGTTTTTCATTCGAGGAGATGAGGTTCCCGCTATCTGGTTCGAGTTGGCCCGTCCGCATGAAACAGAGAAGCTTCCCCGCGTCATTTTGAGTGCGGGGCCGATTTAAACAAGCATCGGGCGCGTATGACAATTTGATCACGATTCTAGAAGCATGCCTCCGCGGAAATGAACGTCGGAAGTGCTTGGCTGTCATGCTCACTATCTCACTATTTTATGAAACCACGCCTTCTGCCACCATAGACATGCAGCACCGCCCTTTAGGCACAGCTTTGTTGACATCCCGGTGCGAGCCTGCGCAAGATGACCGACGTAACTTAGCCTCATTCACTGAAGGACTTCGATGTCCTAATTACGGGTCCAAATGAGAGAATATTATAATGAGCGATAGATTGCCTAGCGAGAAACCTGTCTAGGAATGGTCATCTTTTACGACTAGACCGCAAAGCGGTAAGAATGTAATTTTTGGCGAGAATCTACGCCTTATGACGACATCATAGACATTTTGTGATTTCGGCATTCTGTCGCTCCCAATCTACATTCGACCTGTGTCTCTTCGTGTCTGCCGCCCATCGTCAGCACTGCCCTTCACTGCCTTTGTGTCTACAGTAATCCATCATTCTGCATCGAGTCTGGGGTTGGCTTCCCTCCACTTCCTTGCCCTTGGTGCTTCGCTCGCTTGTGGCTTTGCGAGCTCGAAAGCCGACGACGCCATGAGATCGACTCTGACGCTTTTATGCTCGCCGGATGCCGTTGCCCGTGGCGAGGTCCGGAAAAAGGTTTTGCTGGCTACTGTAGCTTGTGTATTCGCAACTCCGAACGAAAAAGAGGTGAGCTGCAGAATGACTTGACCGGCCGTTGAAGTGCCAAGCCTGTGATGCGTGTGCTCTGTGGGATGAGGCATCGTTGCTGAATGTAGTCACAGGTTTGACACAAGTTAGAGCTTTACTGGTCCTCGCTTGGGGAAGAAGAGGTCACATTCTATCGGTAGCCACGCCTACCCGGCTTGAGCGCGCCACCTTTGCAAGCCGGCCGCCAAGTTGGGCCAGATTGAGGGTGTTTGGAAGGATATATACACCTTCGATCTCTCCTAGCCATTCCATCTTGTACCAACAAACAACCCTCACACATATTCTCAAAATGCAGTTCACCAAGTCCACCATTGCCCTCCAGGCCCTTCTCCTCGCCGTCTTCGTTGTCGGGGCCCAGGCACAGTGTAAGTACCAGCCTCTTTGTTCCTGGCAATAGATCGAGAACTGAAGCTGATCTGTTCTCTACATCATCTTACATCGTCCATATTCGCAGTCGGCGGTGTCACCAGCGTTTTTGGCGACATCACCTCCGGCGCAGCCTCTGTCGGTACCGTCATTGCTTCCGGTGCTACCTCCGTCTACGGTGACGCTACTTCCGGCGCCGCTTCCATCGCTACTGGAGCTTCCTCGGTTGGATCCAGCATTGCCAACGGCGCTTCCTCGCGAATCTCGAGCGCCAGCAGCGTCGCTGCCACCGGGGGCTCTTCCGCTCGTTCCAGCGCTAGCAGCGTCATCTCGAGCATCTCTTCAAGCGCCAGCAGCGCCTCTAGGTCGCTTTCGAGCAGCGCTAGCTCCGCTTCGTCGAGCTTGACCAGCTCCGCTTCGCGTGCTACCAACGCCGCCGTTGCCGGTGGCAACAATGTCGCTCTCCCCATCAACGCTCTCGTTGCTACCTTCACCGTCCTTCTTGGATCGGCCATCGCTGGTACCCTCATCCTCTAGACGAGTCCCAGGAGTGCTAGGATTACAACTTAGATACCTCACAATCTGCAATTGAAACAATTTGGAAACAAATAACCATCAATGGTTGATTGTGTATGAGAACATAATTGGTATACAAGAGAAAGAAGAATACAAATGTGCGAGAAGGGAATCAAGCGGAAAGCTTCTCGTCCGAGGGACACTGGACAGGCGCTTCGCGGAATCGTTGAAGCTGCCTATCCTCCTCATCCATAGGCAATACCGCGTTGGCGATCATACCAACAATGGCACTGATCAAGAAGGGAGTCGAGATGACAATGATGATGCTGTCCAAGAAGCCAGACAGCGCCTTGTTACCGCCGTGATATGTGAACAAGTTGCTAAACAGATCGTCTGCCAACAATGTTCCGAATCCAAACCCAAAACTGAGAGCGAGGATGAACCTGTTCCTCCTTGTGAACGTGACGTTCTGCAACACCTTGATACCCGATACTGCGATCGAGCCGAACAGAACTAGCAAAACGCCTCCTAGCACAGGTTGAGGGATGGCACGTACGCAACCAGCGAGTTTGCCGATGATACCGAAAAGGATGAGCCAAAAGGAACACCATCGACCTGCCTGAATGTTGGCGCATTTTGTGATCGCAATGACACCGTTGTTCTGTGCAAATACCGACAGGGGAGGCACGGTGAAGAGAGCACTGAAGACACCAGCGAGACCGTCGACAAGTACACCACCGCTGATACGACGATCGTAAGCCAACCCATCGACTTCGACTCTGCTGACTTCCGAAGTGGCGGTCACGTCTCCGATGCATTCCATCATGAGCGAAATGTAGACTGCCAGCAAGGGCAGCACCGCCGGACCGTAAACTCTAAGCTTAAACGTTTCGACCCAAAGGAAAGTAATCGAGCGAGCAGAGTCAATGGGTGCACCTGAGATGTAGCCCAACGGACCGGCAATGACGAGTGGGAAAAGCAAACCGATAGCGATCGAAGCATTGCGCATGGCGGGACTACCAAAGATCTCGGTCAATACAACAGTCATGAAAGAGAGGAAACCGAGACCAAGGTAGTGCGCGTCTCCCCAGATGTAAGCACGATGATCGGTTCCCTGACAAAGCTGTGTTGTGCCGTGGCAAGAAGCGCCTCCGCCGAAAGAAGGGATAGCGGACTCGCCGATGAGTTTGAAACCGATAAAAGCGACGACGGTGCCGGTGATGATGGGTGGGAACATGCGCTTGAGGATACGAGGTGGGAGGAAAGAGAGTGCGATTTCGAGCAATGCACATACGGCGCAGGTGCCGAGCAGGTAGCCATATGCATCGGGGCACGGCGCTCTGCTGCCATCTGGGTTGGAAGGGCAAATGCCTTCGGCGTAGAGGTTCTTGAAGATGCTCGTGGTAACACTGAGCGTGGTGAAACTCGTACCGACAACGCTGAGCAATCCTGTACCAAGCTGACGACCACCGAGCCAGGGAAGAGGGATGGCACTCTGCTGAACAGCACTGATGATGCCCGAACAAATAAGCGAGGCAGAGATCAAGTAGGCACTGGTCTCACCTGAAAGTTCGAGCGAGCTTGCGATGATCATAGGTGGCGTGATGAGACCTCCAAGCATAGCCAGAGCATGTTGAAGACCACAGATGGCCGCAACCGCGAGAGGCAGTTCATCGTGTACGCCATAGAAAGAAGACTCTGCTGCGCCGCCGTTGAGCTTCGACTCGGGCTTCCAGGGGAATAGTCGAGGCAAGCAAAGAGCGCCAAAGTTGTAGTCGCCGAGCCAGCCTTCGCGTGTGCTGAATTTGCGTGCTGTGGAGCGAAGGTGTGCGCGTGGATTCTGACGCCATGACGTGGAAGGCGAAGACATGTCAGAGCCGGAGAGGACGTGGGTGGCGGAAGGGGCCACGGAAGGGTCAGCATGCGCAAAAGGCTGCGTAGTGACGGTAGCGCCTTTGGAAGACATGGTGACAAAGTGCTTCTCGTCGTCCGAGGAGTGATCCATTCGGACTGCTTTTGAAGAAGGAAAGAAGGTGGGTGTGATATAGGGAAGGAAGCACCGGCAATGCAGGACGGTGTGCCGAGATGAAGACGAGAAAGCTTCTGAATCCGGCGGGTCGGATCTGGTGACTTGTGGTGAAGGCTGTTATGGGGAGGTGGGGTGTACCGACGAGAAACGAGATGAATGTGGACGGGTATTATAGTTTTGTGAAGGTGGGATGGGAAGGTGGTTGCATACTAGGCGCTTCTACGTTGACTAGATCAGGCACAGACTTTGGAAAGACGCTAATCTCGCTTGTGAGAATGCAAGCCGCGCTAGAACTTGCAGCTGTCAAACAAAGACGGAAAGCACGAAGCGACACGGGCGAGTTTGCATCTTTCAATGGCTTTGCATTTGACAAACTCGCTACAGAGCAATGTGTGCGATGAGCAGACAGAAGCTCAGCCGGCAGATATGGTCTGCGTGGGCGGCAAAGAGCGGCCACGATTGATAAGACGGGACGGGATATCTGCCGATGCATGAATTCGAGCCATGATAGGCGTTGGTAAATGCTGATACACCGACAAAATCTCGCTACTGGCTTGGTCGGACAAGAGCGAGCAGCAACCCCGCTTCCAAGATAACGAAAGATCCACATGGTCCATTTCTTCTTGCCCGTCGAAAGCCTTGCCAAAGAGCAGGCTGCGTCCACGCTTTCTCCCACTGCCAACGCTCTTGTACAACCGACACGAATCTGACTAGAAACCTTGAAGCCTGCTTTCGCCTGCGTTGCGTTTCAATCACCGGAAGCTTGAGTTCAGCTAGAGTCAATGCTGACTCTTCTGGCGAGAACACTACCCAGCGGTTACGGAACTGCCGACCGCCAATGGCCGCACGATGCCTTCAGGTTTGAAGTTTTAAGAATCAAGCATGGGGTCGGGGTCAAGATAGCGGGGTGGCTGGCGTAGATTGAGTTTGCCCAGAGCCAATCAACTTGCAGTAAGCTCGCCCGAGATTGCGGCAAAGTGGCGGCTCAGGCTTGTCCAAAGCTGTTTAACGAATCAGAAGACGGGTTTGTGTGACAAGAGATAAGATTGCTTCTCTGCTTCAATTTAATTCCCGACAGGGTGACTCGGACTTGACCGAAGAGGTTCGAGACTGCTGTCAAAAATATATCTGTGTTAGAGGTCGATTACTGAACATGAGCTACGTTTTTGAAAAAGTCGAATCCCGCATCCTCGGATAAGAAACGCTCGAAAGATTAGAGCGCAGCGCCCAGAAGAAAGTGTTCCCTCTCTCTCCGTGGCAAGCCAATGGAAGACCTTTGAATCATTCACTCCCTGCTTCCGCACCCTCATCACCATCTTCGTTGGACAAAGATGGCGCTCGCAGGACCAAGCAGGCTGGGTGCGGCAGCATCTGTCGCTGTGCGACACGCCAAGGCGGCATCAAGAGTATGCTTGCCACCAACACATGCGCGCCATTTCTCTCGCACTGTGGCGGTCACGAAACCACTTGAACCCCGCACGGAACCATCATCGGCTCGATACGAACACGCACTCTCGGCCGGACTTCCTCTAACGACATCATCGCAACATCAACGAGTGCGTCAAAGGATCTCAGAGATGGATTCTCGCATGGACCCACCATCTCCCTCCCACGTTCTTCGAGATCGCCATTCCCGCCAGCATACCTATCTCCGCATTTCGCTCACCGAAAAGTGCAACTTGCGGTGTCTCTATTGCATGCCTGAGGATGGTGTTCCTCTGACACCTTCAAACAAGCTTCTGTCCTCATCCGAGGTCGAACGCCTGGCTTCCCTCTTTGTCTCCCAAGGCGTCACCAAGATCCGACTCACAGGTGGAGAGCCCACCGTCCGCTCCGATTTACCGCAGATCGTGTTTTCGTTGGCTGCGCTCAAGAAACAAGGCCTCGAGCAGATCGGCATCACAACAAACGGCATCGCGCTTGGGAGGAGGAAGCTCGACACGTTGGTGCAGAATGGATTGACGCATCTCAATATCTCACTTGACACTCTCGATCCCTTCAAGTTCGAGTTCATGACCAGACGGAGAGGCCACGAAGCCGTGATGGACTGCATCGAGCGCGCGCTCGCTTTGGGTGTCAAGAGTGTCAAGATCAACGTTGTGGTTCTCAAGGGCCTTAACGATACCAAAGACGTGATTGACTTTGTGCGCTTCACCAAGGACAAGCCGATCACCATCCGATTCATCGAAGTAAGTCGTTGCCTGCCTCTGTCGCACGTTGGGAGATTTGCCTAGACTGACCCATGTGTACTTCCCATCGCATTGTACCACAACAGTACATGCCATTCGACGGCAACAAGTGGCAAGTCAAGAAGCTTGTACCGTACAGAGACCTCGTCAAGACGATTCAGTCGGAGTTTCCAACTTTTGAAAGGGTGGCTAATCGTGACGATCCCAATGATACTTCTAAGCATTGGCGAGTGCCTGGTCACGCCGGTACCGTCGGATTCATCACAAGGTATGGTCCTGCTTCCTCACCTCGACTGCGTTTTCCTATCCCATAACACCACTGACCTTCTCCCCTTCTTGTATTCGTGCACGTCTTCGATCCGACAGCATGACGGACAATTTCTGTGGTACGTGCAATCGACTCCGCATCACCGCGGATGGTAATCTCAAGGTAAGTGTCTTCTCTGCCCTGCTTGTTCTGCTCCTTCCAGCTTTGACCGACATATACTTACCTTTGATTCTTCCTCGGTTCGGTCTCTCTTACGATTTTGCCTTCGCAGGTCTGTTTGTTCGGCAACGCAGAAGTCAGCCTCCGCGATGCTATGCGCAGCGGCTTTGATCCCATCCCTTCGCTAAGCGAAGGATCGAACGGCGAGCCGGCGACCGACGACCAGCTCTTGCAGCTGATCGGTGCGGCTGTTGGTCGCAAGCATGCCAAGCATGCAGGTATGCGTGATCCGACAGAGCTCGCAAAGTCGCTCAACAGGCCCATGATTACCATCGGCGGATGATTGCGTATCGTTCACCATTGCGTAAGCAGCATGGTCTTTACTCGATTTATACCCGTGAGAGTCAGGCTTTGCTCACTCACACAACATTCTGACAATACGAATTCTATAGGCTCAACGCAAAAGCGACACGCCGCACCCATGCGCAGAACTACGGGCGCCAGAACTCTTTTCCGAGGGATAAGAGCTTTGAGCCCGAGGCGAGGCTTCCACTCATCAGCACGCTCTTTGAACCGACAAAAGGACGAAGACGACGATGACGACGATCCGTGGGGAAGCCTGGACAAAGCATTTGAGAATCTGCAGGACAAATCGCTCTATCAGCAGGTGTATCATCAGCACCCTGCTTCCTCCTCTACCTTCACGTCGTCCGCCAGGAAGCCTCGCGCCGAGCCGAAAGACTCGATCGCAGAGATGGAAGAAGCCATCTTCGCTCAAGCCGGTGCCGCAGCCGTCGGCTCATCCAACTCCTCGAAGCCCTCTCGCGCTGTCTCTCTAGCTCCGTTGTCCGGCGTTCGTTTCTCGGATATGCCGCCTTCCGCCGGGTCAGCATCGGATATGGGAGCAGTCACTGGAAGTGGAAAATGGTCTGAATACATGCAAGGCAGCAGCACAAGTGCTGGCAATGAAGATGATGATTCGCCTTGGTCATCACTGGACGCTTTTGTGGACAACCCAGAGGCATCAGCTGAGTTCGCTGTGCCTTTCAACCTCGGCGACCAGCAACGTATCATGCAGCTTAGCGCACAGCAATACAACCAACCTCATCAACCTGCTCAGCAATACGAGCCTTACCAACCCCAGCAACAACATTTTACAGCAGGCGAAGCATTCGCAGCGAACGACGACTTTCTCCGCCAGCAGGCGCAATTGCAATCAGAAGCAGCGGAGGAGGAGCTGGACGAAGAAAAGTTGTTTGCTCAAGCGGGCGCAGCTGCCGTAGCCAACCTCTTCCCCAGCACCCCTGCATCGCATTCTTCCGCAAGTGCACCATTAGAGAGCGATCGGCTCTCGCACGTCGACGCAGCAACCGGAAGCGCATCGATGGTTGACGTTTCTTCCAAAAACACCACTTCCCGCTCCGCCACCGCTGTTGGCCGCGTCTACCTCCCTTCTTCCGCCGCTGCCCTCGTTCGGTCCACCGAAACCCAAAGAGGCGTATCGAACAAAGGTCCAGTCCTCCACACAGCCCAGCTCGCTGGCATCATGGCAGCCAAACGCACTTCAGACCTTATTCCACTCTGCCATCCTCTACCGCTTACCCACGTTGAGGTTAATCTCAGCATCACAGACGGCGAAAGGGGCGAGAGCTGGATCGAGGTAGAGTGTACAGCAAAGACAGCAGGACAGACGGGGGTCGAGATGGAAGCACTGACGGGTTGCATGGGTGCCTGTTTGACGGTTTGGGACATGGTCAAAGCGGTAGCTGGGAAAAGTATGCGTATTGGAGAGGTGATGGTGGTGCGCAAGGAAGGTGGGAAGAGTGGAGATTGGGTTCGTGCGTGCTAGATCCTTACCGTCTCCGTTGATCATCGTTGCTTCTGAGCTCCTACTCAACTCTCGCTTCGTTCCTTGAAATCATCACATTTTTTTTCGTTCGTTCCGTCTCTCGGGGTGTGTCTCGTGAAAGGTGTGCATGCGCAATGGAGCTAAAAGTACAAGTGTATTCACAACGAAAACCAAAATCCGGCCGCTAAGAGCGACAGCATAGAGTTCTTCATTGGAAAGCTGCGAAACCACCAGCTTTCTTAATCGCCCTCCTGATCTCTCCCTCCGTCTTCTGCCAAACGTTCAGCTTCCTGTCCTTTGCCATCGCTTCTGTGTCCTCTCCGTACTTGCTGATCAAATCGTATAGCCATTGCGCTTCGAGTTGACTCGTATGACGTTCGACCGGAGCTGCCTGTGCTGCCATCTCCTCGAGCTTCCCGACCACTGGATTGACTTTTTGCGCTGATGAGGTGGGCGGCATGAATGTCTCGACGTCTTCGCTATCAGCAATGCTTTCCTTCATCTTCCCACCCCAAGGTGTGTGCTCCTCATCGTCTTCAGACGCTGCTTCGATAATGTCTACGATATTTCCGTCTTCATCACGTACGATCTTGGCCATTCCCTTCCGCAAGGGTGCCTCCTCCGCCGAACTCGATGCACTTTGCTCCTTTTCCACCCCAACCGCAGCACCCGCAGGACGCTCAACCCCACCCGTATCCGGTCGAACACCCAGACTTCCAATCAGCCCTAACCTTGCATAGTTCTGCTTCAAAGTAAGCTTTGGGTCGTAGTTATCCTTGAGAACGTCTGGACCGTGAACGGTGGGTGCGCGAACGAGTTTTTTCTTCATTTGCTTCTTGGCATTGTTGGAAGGTTTCATCGTTGCCCCGGATTTGGCTTTGCGGCGTTGACGTGGATTAGCCATGTTGAGCGAATCTTCCTACTCTGAGAAGGTGTGTATAGAGGGTAAAGGTGAACGAATGAAGGTGTTGAAGGTCCGGCAAAGGAGGCAAAGAGGAGAAAGGTTGATGTGGGTGGAAGATAAAGGTTGAGTAAGGGTCTGGGCAAAATTTCGAGAGTCAGCGGAGCTGAGGAGAAAATTAAGCTTGCAATGTCGGAAGTCGGATACTCCCGATGAAAGCTCCCGATTTGCTCGTGAAGTGCGGAAGTGGAGTTTTTTTCGAGAAGCCTCTCTCTGCCGCCTCGAGGTCAAAGGAGAACAACACTTTCGCACATGACGATCTTTCCCACCTTCAGAACACTTCCGCTTCACTCTACCAGCATCACCATTGCCACCCACGAGCGCCGCCACAATGTTCTCCGTCGTCCTTCCCGGCCGTCTTCCCCTATCATCCCCACAACAAGTTGACGAAACACATTGCATCTTCCCCTTGGAAGAAGCTTCTTCAATAGGTCACGTTGTGGTCTTTATGACCGGTGCTCAACCTTTCCCACCCGGATACTCTGCCACCGTGCATCTACTCTGGCCTGCTTCTGGCGCATCCACATCTTCTGCTGGCGGTGGAGAGGCAAAGTGGACATTGCTGGGATGCTTGAGAAACAATAAGCCAAGTGCGATCTTCAAAGTTCGTCCGCCTTCGTCAAGTTTACCGCCAGGAACGGCAGCGACGTTGGGGATCAGCATCGAACCTGATCAGCTGGTCGATGAGCAGATTGCCAGTCTTCAGCAGAGCAATACTGCAGCCTCGGGGACAGGGGGAGCGTCGTTCGGCCTCATCGGTGGTCCCGCACCAGCGGGGAGCGGAGCGGGTGAAGGAGCAGCATTGGCTCTCGCACCCAAAATTGCAAAGAACGCTTTCTCGTATCTCTCATCTTTCGCACCCGATAGTGCACCTCAAACGGTCCCGCTCCTTCAGAAGTGGCTGGAACAACTGGAACGAAAGCTTCGCGCACAAGGCGTCGGATGGCTCGACAAACAGGAGTGAACCCCACCACTCATCCTCCTCCCGGCACATCCCACACCTTACACTCCTTCAACTAGTTCCACTGAGATATCTCTAATTATTGCAAAAAGGGCGGACAAAGCAGCGCCGGCGCAAGCTCGTTCAATCGACCGCAATGTGCGCAGCCCGTGTCCTTTCACGTCTCCGTACAACCTCCCATTCTACACGGAAGAAGACCCAGACCCATCGACGAATGATCTCGAGCAACTCCATACTAAACACCCCTCCTTGCCATTCGATCACGTGATGCAAGTGCGAACTTAGCTTCAGCGACCAAAAGAAGCGAAGGAGGAGATCGAGGAGGATTGCAAGTTGGTAGAACCATGCTGGGAACATGAGCGAGGGGGTAGGGCGAAGCATTCTCTCCATTGTGGAAAGGTTTCTTCTGTGGGATGCGGGAGGTATTGATGGTCCGCCGGAAGCGTTGGTGTCTGGAGGTACAGCTAGTGATGTATGTCCTCCTCCCCCTCCTCCTCCGCCGCCGCCGCCGCTACTGCTGCTGGTGTTAGTGCTCGTCGAAGGTATCGCCGTCTTTTCATCGTGGTGTCGGAAATTGGACATGGGCAGCGCCTCCGCCTCCTCACTCGGTGGTAAAGGCATATACGACATGCCCCTTCTATGCAGATGAACCGCATTCTGCGCAACTTGTCCCAAACTCCCCATATTGCCAGGTTGCAACAAACTCAATCCCCAATCATTCGTCACATCCCACCAAAAACTGTAGATCGAATTCACGCAAACCGCAGCCAACCAAAGCGTATAGCGTGTGATCCATTCCCCATCGTGACTGCCTGGTTTCTTGTCGGCTTCGTACCAAGCGCTTAGCCAGATAACGGGGAAAGCAGAGGCGTACTTGGCTGCGTTGTACAGCGGGCGCTTACTCCTCTCCTTCACTCCTGGTGAATGTTGTGAGGCGACGGCAGGCGACGTAAAGTATTCCGACAAACACTGCCTGAACCGTACCACATAAGGTAAAGAAATGAGCAGGGGTACAGCGATCGATCCTTTCCCGTTCCACCATGTATGATGTTCTTTGCGTGGAACCAGGAAGCAAGCGGTCAGCCAGACGTCACCAAAGACTTTGGCGAAGGACGTGAGGATGTCGGCGAGGATGACGTCGCTGAACGTGATGGTTTGGGTCAAGGTCGGGGAGAGAATGAGGAGGGTCGCGCGACCGAAAGCTTTACGCATTGGTTTGAAGAAGAGGTTGCCTGGCCAGAGGAGGGCGAGGAAGGCGCCTGTGACGGCGAAGCCTTGGAGTGCTTGTGCGTGTCTTCCCTTGGGATCGCCGGCGAGCGAGTCGACGTAGAATCGGTACGATGCCCATCCGAGGAGTGACCAGACCAGCTGGAAAACGCCGAATGTGAATAGCGGTTTCATCGTCAGCAGCCCCCCTACTGCGTTACTGTGTGTAGCTGATGGCGTCGTCGTTGGAAGCAGCGCCTCCCTATCCTCGTCCAATACCGCGCTGCTGCTGTTGCTGGTACTAGCGCCGACATTGTGATAACTTCCATACTGTGTGCTTGCGCCAGTATTACTCCTATGAAACCCACCGCTTGCCGTTGCTGCTGCAGGCAAACGCTTCTTCTCGATCTCATCAGCTCGAAACAGCGCGAAAAGATCGATCCCCTTCGAATGCAAAACTTTGACGTTGATCGCAAAGAGAAGCAATCCTATCGAGGCAAGAAGCAAAACGCGGTAGGGTGGAGGAAAGAAGGCGGAAAACGACCAAAGCACGTCGTCGTACAAAGGATCGTCGTCGATGGGTGGGGCGGTGGAGCCTGGATCACTCATTGCTGACCAGGACTACTGCATTTGTTGTGCGATCGAGTGGGTGTTGGCGGTGATGGCGGTGATGGTGTGCGAGAGGTAGAAGGGAAGATTGAACGTGTTCGAGGTGGAGCAAGAGGCGAGAGAGAGAGAGACCAACACTTTTCGAAAGCAACTCGGCGTTTGGCTGTGCAGCCGCAGCGTGGTCTTCGGGAATTTCTTGTGATTTCGGGACGGGAAGAGAGAGAGAGAGAGAGGGAGAGGCACACAAAGCTTGGGTCGCGTGGCGCGTTGCTGAGTCCTTCTTGCAGATCTGCGGTTTGGCTCGTGTTAGGCACACAAGTTCATTTCGGTGAGCTCACTCCGACAGCTGCCCTTGGCAAACAGCCATTCATCTCACCAGACGAAGCAACACGCGAGATGAGCAGCGAAACCAATCTCTAAGGAATGAATGTTCGGATTCCGAGTATTCAACGGAATTGACAGATAAGGGTAAAAGATGCGAAAAGGATGAACGAGGATAAATTGCTTGGCCATGACGAGAAAGGTTTGCGGCCATGCAAAGTCCAAACGACTCTACGGGTTAGATAGCAAAGGCAAGGAATGCAGCGCTAGAAGCAAGAAGAGCAGTGACCATCGTTGCTGGCGAGGCAAAGTTCAACCCGCTAGCACCGCTCTTAGCCGTCGAAGAAGCAGATGCAGAGCCCGCCGAAGCTGTACCAGAGCCACTGGACTGAGCGCCTGAAGCTGTCGACGAAGGCGAACCACTTGATGCAGCCGCAGTAGATGAGCTCCTCTTGCTTGTCGAGGACGAAACGGGTGCGGCACTGGAAGAGCTGCTTGCACTAGCGGCAAAGTTGGTACCGTGAGAGAAGAGGAACGCTTGGCTGACGGGGTCGCTGAACATCAAGTAATCTTCGTGAGCCACACCCTGGACGTAGTTGAATGTCTGGCTAGAGGGGACATTGCCGCCGTTGTCGTTCTGAAGTTCTCGCTGGAAGTTCTGACCACGAGTGATGTGTGAAGTGCCTTGGTACTGTGCTTCGCAGTGGCTGTCACCGCCTTCGTTGTCGGCGGTACCGAGGGCGTACATGATGGAACGGCTGTAGTAGCGTGATGCGATGCTCTGGGCGCTGCCTTGACCCTGACCGTAAGAGGGGAGGTTCTGAAGACCGTATTGCCATTGATCGGCGGTACCAGAGCAAGATCCGCCAGGGTTTTGAACGGGACGGTTGGATGTGGGCCAAACGTAGGAGCCTGGATTACCGACAAAGTAGCTCATGCTGCCGTCTTGGGCTGTGTTGGCCTTGCGAAGCATGGCGTAGTGCTGAGTGAAAGATCCACCGAGCGAGTGGCCTGCGATGACAACTTGCTGGACGTTGGGGTATGTGGATTTGTCGAAGAACTTGTTGACGAGAGCGTCGAGGGCAGCAAATGAAGAGATGGAAGCGCCGTTAGGACCAGCGGAGTTGACACCGGTAGCCCAGTCACCGCTGTTGAAAACAAGGTCGTTGGACTGAGCCTCGCCTGCAGCGGCATCATTGGTGCTGAACCAAGTGGGAGCAGCAATGAGGATTTCATCCCTGTTGATACCGAGAGTCGAGTTAACGGAAGCGCACAAGAGCGAGTTGCGGACCAAGTTGGCGTACTTCCAATAATCACGGGGCAGACCGGGCTGGGTGATGACAACACGCTTGATCTGCTGGGCGTTCTTGCCGGTCTCGATGATGTAGGGTTGAACAACGTTGTTACCAACGCTAAGGTCGCGCATAGTGTCGAAGCCGAGAACCTGAGGCATGTCGGTCCAGCCGGTGGTGAAGGAGCCTCCAACGTCGGCGGAACCGATAAAGATGGTAGGGCAACCAGCACGCTGCGAGTTGTCGTCGTGACCACCGTTGTTGGAGATGACAACAGTCTGACCTCCAGCGTCACCGGAACGAGCACCGGGAGGGGTGGCGCCGTTCTGGTAGTCGGATTGCATGATAGAGCCAGAGTTTTGACGAGCGTGAAGCTTTTGAGAGGAGCGGTTCAAGCCGTGAACGTCGGCAGCGACGGCCGAGCCGGCAAGCGCCATGGCGGCAACAGCGGCGATCTTGACCATGGTGGTGATGATGACAAGTATGTAGGGGCGGTGAAGGAGGGTCCAGTGATGGTAATGATGGTGGAAAGAGGATAGAAAGGAAGAGGCTAACGGGCCGGCTACATACTCAACACGGATCTGTAGAACTCAAAGAACACTCGACACGAGAGAAGCGGCGGCGCTCCAAAACCCATTGTCACGCTCACAGGCATTCGCGAACCAGAGAGGCAGATCAAGGCGGCATCCGTTGCTTGCATGTTCAAATCAGGGGCCCAGACGAAGGACAGGGCATCAAAGGGCCAAAGCCCAGAAAGAGAAAGAGAAGAGCAAGAGAAACAAACACACAAGCCTCGGCTGTGCTGCGACCCTGAGAAATGCAATGCAAACCAAACCATGCATCACAAAACCAAAATGCACATCGGAGACTCCCATGGCCGGACTGCGCCCAAACGAGGCTCGACCTACCTCCTCCCTTTCTTTGCCGATGCTAAAGCAAGCAAGAACAATGCTTATCATGTCTGAAGCGTCTTCCTTTTTGTGTGTTGTCTATGCCTTTTGACCCAGGATGGCTCCGTGGGTACCGAATGCAACGTCAAGGAAGGGGCAAGTGGGGAGCGGAGCAGGTGGGCGGAAGCTGTCCCGGATCGACGCGCCACAGAGGCAAGCGAAGAAAAGAATGCTGTAAATTGAGTCGCTGTGCTGCTTTCTTGCTGAAATTCGAGGCCTCCGCCGGCAGGAAATCCAAAGCTTGAGTCAGATCGAAACCAGAGACCAACACGCGGACAAGCGAGGTAAGCGCGAGCCTCGTCGCCCTTCTCAGGAATTTGCCGAGTTTCCAATACAAGCTCAGAACAGAAAAAGCGTCAACTCGCGTGCCAACAGGAGTTGCGGAGCCAGAATTGCACGGCACGAGTCGAAAAACAAAGCGCTGACCTGCTTTCTTCGCCTCTTGCGAGTCGAGGAATGTACATCGCCGATCAGCGCTCCAGACAGTGTTGATCGTATCGGGGGATTGATGTTCCTCAGTGTCACAATTGGTTCGAGTTCACACTTGCAGTTCTACCGGTAAGATCAGGAGGTGACAGATGCATGAAGGATGCTATGCATGATGGTACAAATACAAGCCCAGACATGGACTAAAGGAGAGCTAGATAGGTATGAGTCAGTCTGAAAAGCAATCTACGAGCTGGTCTTCTTGGCAGCCCAGAAAGCTTTGCCAAATGTCGCTGCTACGATCATGGGGAAGATGATCGTGGCATCGCAGTACACCTTGACATTCTTACCACCATTCGCTGCCGATTTGATCTTTCCCCAACTCACAGCTTCGTCTGGTCTCGCTCCTGAATCTGATCCATCGAACTCTTGCCCTGTGTTGATGTATACGCTGAAGTCAGCGCCGTTCCTAAACAACATAGCATTGGCAATCTGATGCTTGCAGACACCACCGCCCAGGATGATCATGCCTGCTTTCGGTGCTTTGACGGAAAGATCGTTGAGCCTACGGATGTCCTTGACAAGATCAATGGTGAGTCCTGGGTTCTTGTACGAGTGGAAATAGATCATGTCACCCAAGCTGCCATCGGTGAGAGCGGGACAGAAGACCGGGATCTCGTTCTTGGCTGCCCAGTAGAGAATGCTGCTTTCGTCGTTGATCTCGTGGCCGAGTCGTTCGATGACCTTGCTTGGAGACCAGGCATTGGCGACGTTGTCGCCCTGCTCGGCACGCATCGCATCAAGGATCGGCATGACCCAGTCTTCGAATTTGCAGTAATTGTCGTTGGGCACCAGCAAGTTGCCGATACGATTCAATCCTTGTTTTCGCAGAGTAGCACCATCGAGGGCAAAGTCGCCCAAATATGTCGGTCCGAGACATTTGATCAGATCCTCCTCGATACCACCTGCTGTTGTCACAAGTGCTGACACCATTTTATTCTTGACGAGGAACTTGATCACTTCTCTCAAGCCAGAAGAGACAAGGTTGGAGGTGAAGCCGAGAAAGATGCGGCATTTGGTGTTTTGTGCGTCTTCTAGGCTGGGCTTATCTGAATCTGGGTTGGCGAGGTAGGCCGCATCGGAAGAGAGACGCCATTGACGCATCTCTTCGACAATCTCGATGGCTTTCGACACTCCAGTGGCTTGGAAGCCCACCTTGGACATGCTCTCGAGTAATGCTGTGAGGTCGTTCGGGTCTTGGTGTTCGAAGTCGGGTCCAACCACGGTTGGTGTATCGGCAGGAAGAGGCTGAGATTGGACGAAGACGGCAGCCTGTGCCGAGGCGACGTTCCCATTAGCACCCTGTGCTGGTTCTGAGCCCGTCATCGTAGAAGTGCTTGGTATAGTGATGGTGGAGGCGAGCTCAAAAGGAAGAACCCTTCCTGCCAGGACAAAAAGTGAAAGCCGAGTCCAAGAAGAAATCGCACGACCCTGTCCTTCCTGCAGGTTCGGCTACTTTAAAAATTTCAAAAGATCAACCCTTCCGAGTATTTTTGACGCTTGTTGTTTGTTAGCACTAGAAGCTAACAAGCCAATTCCCTTTTTTTCGAGCTTTGCTTGGCATGTGCGACAGAGAAAGGCGAAGCTCACGAATTGGGCGCATTTTTAAGCGTGCATGGAGCAAATGCGGAAATGCGCAAAGTCGTTTCGAAAAGTGCAGAAGGTCCACAGTCACACGCTTCTGACGTCTGTCCCGCACGATCCTCTCACTGTCACCTTCTCACCCTTCCACGCTATCATCCGCTTCGACATCCGCACTCGCAGCCATACTTGCCGCCAGTCAGTTCAACACTGTCGAGGAGCTTCTTCTTGATCTCAAAAGGGGTCAATTCACCTCATCCTCGATCTATACTGCCATCACCTATTCTCGTTTCCAGTGAAAGGCAAGAATGACGCTCACTGCTTAAGCCGCATCACTCCCCCTCTATCGAATCATTCAATCGTACCTTTGGCAGATCTCCAGTGCAAAGCGGACACGACCGCTCCTCTTGTCGCAATGCCGTACCTCAGCACGCTTGCCGTCAACTTCGGCAGAGTAGCAACTTTCATCCAGGTGCTCTTCTACTTGCCTCTAGCGCTCGACATTGCAGGTCAGGATGCGTTCCTCGCGCTTTCCGCATCACTAGCAGTCTATTACGGCTTCCTTTCGACAGTCCGCATCCTGACTCGTGGTACACGACTTGCATGGATTGGGCAAACTTTCGCCGTCTTCCAGTTCATCGTCATTCCAGCCTGTCTTCTGGTCTGCTTCAATGTATACTCCCCCCCATCTGCAACCATCTTCCCATCTCGAAGGTCCGATGGGAATGACAAGACCGCTAGCGAAGCTATTAGCAGCCTCTTCTCACGCAGATCCAGCTCGCTGCCTCGAGACCCTCTCGATGGAGACACTCTCACTGGATTCGCTTCACTCGACTCAGTCGTATCGGCTTCCGTCGCTGCCTTCTTCTGGCTGGCACGACGAGTACCAGGATGGTGGCACACCTTGCTTCGCATTTCAAGCCCGTTCTTCAGTCTTCTCGAGGGTGTAGCCTCCCTCTTGGTCATTCAGTCTCTCGCTTCAACGTCGCGATGGATCATTGCATCTTCCCTCGCAGGGCCTTCACCACGCTACTCACGCCCACCATCTCCAGGCACTCCTTCCGCACGAGGCGCAGCCTGGGTCAGCAACACTTTCATCATGCGCTCTCTTGCATCCATCGGCTTTGGTGCTTCGGAAGTCTGGCAGATCTTCTTCCTCCTCGTGTCGGCGACCATCTACGTCACTGCCGCCTTTGCCCTCTACATCTCGTTCGCCTCAGCCACGCAAGACCGACCTGGTACAGCCGCTGCCATTGCTACATCTGTCACCTCGACATTGTGGCTCACTGCCATCGCTTTCGCCATCCGCAAGGGTAACGTCATCGAAACGAGTCTCATGTTCGCCTACGTCGTGTTCAACATTTATCAGCTTGGACCAAGTCTGTCATTCACACCAGACCCAGTAGCGCTCATCAGGAGTTTCAAAGTCAACACGCATGGCAATGCCTTCGTTGACAGGCTACCACACGCGTTCCAGGCGCCTTTGACGAGCAGGATCTTACAAGCTGGAAGTGGACTGGTCGAGGTGATCGCGCATTGGCTGGGCCAATCCGTCGACTTCCTGCATGCTGCAGCAGCAGCATTGCCCAAGTCAGTCATTGTTTCGCTGATTTACCGGCTCATGGTGCTGTACGCAGCAAGTAGGATCTTGCCCATGCTCAAGGGCAGTGTAGCGCCTGGACGCAGAGAAGAGGGAGGGCACCACAGCCGCAGAGGCAGCTGGGGCCGCACTCGCAAGGGTGAAGCCGGTACCGAATCAGAGAGCGAGTGGAGTAGCTCTTCTGCCGAATCCCACTCTTCCGCATCTACTTTCGCTGGTACTGAAGTTGAGGAGCTGGAAGAGGAGGTGTGGGACGAAGATGAGGGAAGATGGATCTTGCAGCGTCGAAGATTGCGAAGGAGGACCAGACGCAGGACGCCATTTGATGGCGAGCTCGAAGACGACAGTGAAAGTGAAAGCGGACCATACTCGGAAGATGATAGTGGAATTGCATACAATGATGATGGGACGAAGTCGATCGCTGATGATCTCAAAGAGCCCTCGGAGGAGTTGAGTCTGGCAGACAAGCTCAAGTCGCCATCTTCCGGTACGGCCGCCAACGCCAGCAAACGCGGCGGCGTATCGCGCCATCGTAGGAGAAGAGGCAAAGCAAGCGGAATTCGACGAGGATCGACTGCCGCTCATCGACCGACAAAACCCGGGTTGACAGCTTCATCGGCACACATGCCAGAAACCGAAACTGCAAGTGGCTCGAGAAAACGACCCACCATCTCCCGTCCACCCTCTACACGAACGCACAAACGACCACGACCACCATCTCCACCCACCCCACCGCACCTCTCCAAATCTCAAAAAGAACCCAAAGAGGGCGAAGCGTTCGGATCGTTCATTTCGATCCTCGTCTCTTACTCTCGTCTGATTCTGATTGCGGTCTACAGCCACTTGCTCTTGTTGGATCAAAAGAATCAGATTTACTGGCGATTCTTGACGGTTGGATTAACGCTCTTCTTGTGGGGGCTAGAGATTGTCATCTCGAAAGAAGAAGAGGTGGTTGGCGGTGTAGGAGAGCTAGGAGCAGCGGCTGGTCGGGCGTAACACAGTACGCTCTTGTAACAATTTGGAGAAACCTTTGATACCCATTCTACACAGTCACGAAAGAAAAGCGTAGGCTGTGCGGAAAGAAGCGAGCATAAAGCGCTCTTGAACTGTGACAAGAATTCTGCAAATGAGGCTAAGCTAGACCGGTAAGTCGATCCCAATCGAGCGAGAGGGAGAAGTAATCCTTCCAGTAATTGGCTAGATCCTTTGGATTTAATGGAAGTGGAGACGTTTCTTGGCCCTGCTGTCCTTGCGCTGCTGCAGGTGGATTGGCATCGTTGCTTCCTTCAGCTGTGCTGTGATGCTTTGCTGCTGACCCGTCGGCGCCGGCGCCGGCGTTATTGTGAATGCTAAACCTCGTTTCTGGACTGCTAAGACCGCTTTCTTCTTGTTGGTGTTGTCGATCGTCGCTGGCGGAAGGACTACTTGCACTCGCACTCACTCCATCGTGCGCGTTGACACGGGCAGAAGGCGCGACAGGATCGGGGAGGAATGGATCATAGCAAAAATGTCCACCTTTGGGTGCGGCGGAAGAACTTTCTTGTTGATCATAAGTGTTGTTGAACAGGGTGACGAGGGGAACGTTCGCGAGGGTACGGGAGAGGGGTGAACCAGCAGCGGCGGCAAGGGAGGAAACGAAGAGGCTGGAGGGATCGGAGAGACCAGCGTGGGTGAAGGCGTAGCCGTTACCAGAACCCGAAGCAGCAGCAGGGCCTGTTGCAGAATTTTGAGTGGTTGGACTCGAAGGAGATGCGAAGCTCCCCAATACAGCCTGTGATGTTGAGGAGGGGGACATGAACGATGATGTCCCGAACAGCGGTGGTAGGAAGCCAGAGGAAGAGTTGGCGAACGGTGTGTGCTGCTCTCCCGCTCCGACGCCACGAACGCTCTGATGTCCAGGAGCGTTCGACGTGTGAAGATCGCGGAAGTGCGAAGAAGGAGTCGATACCGTCGCTGGAAATTCTGCCGTCGTCATCGCGTCTAACTCCCCTCCTTCTCCGCCCACATCAGCGGATGCAGTCGCCGCCGACGTAGACGTCGACGTCGACACCACCTCTCCACCCCTATGCCCCTGCCCCTGCCCCTGCCCAACAGCCACCATACTCGCCGCCTCCGGCGTCTCCCTAGCTGCCACCGCCAACTTCCTCAAAACCCTCAATCCATGCTTCGCCATCTTCAACCCCGTCCACCTCTCCGGCATCCTATCAAAGAAATCCACCAACACTGCCAGATCTTCCAATGCCGACTCCGCATGCTCGCTTTGCGGCTGCACAAAAACGATATACGCCCCTGCAATTGCGGCTTGGTATGTGTAGTAGGCGATCTTCCAAAACATGGTGGCACGGGCCCGACCGAGGTGGTCGATCATGGTTTGTTGAGCACGTGTGATTCGGCGGAGGGCTTGGGCGCATATTCGGAGAGAGGAGAGATTGAGTTCGCCATTGGAAGGGTGATTGGTGGAGGAAGGGGTGGAGTTGGGGAAAAGGTTGGAGCGGTGAAGGGAGAGAAGCATGTAAAAAACTTCGGCGGCGAGGTTGCCGGATTGGTGGACTTCCATGAGGCCTTTGGATTTGTGATTGAGGTCGACTCCGGCAGTGTGGTAGGTTTGCGTCGCTTCACATTGCCTGTTCTCTCCGCTGGAGTTGCCGTTGATGCCGCCGCCACCGCTGCTGCTGAACCCAAAGAGATCGAGTTGGCCCAGATCAGGTCTGTATCGTTCAGGAATGCCCATGTACCACTGCAGCACCTTTTCGGTGAAATTCATGATCTTATCCTGACCCCAATCTCCATCCTGATTTTCATCGAGGTATGTCCTTGCATACAGGCTAAACTCGCATTGCAGTGTCGCATACGTCCTCGGCCCAGGTGTACTGACTCCATTTGTGCCCGGAAAGCGGCAGTTGAAACGTGTAATCCCCAACGGACGACCAAAGATCGAAGAGAGAACGACATCCTGATGCACGACAGCCCACCACAGTCTGCGTCGGGTATCGGCTTCAACAGGATCCCAATCGGATTTGATCTTGTACGGGTCGACGTGTAGACCAATTGACTGTGCTTGGCGGGCCACAGAACCAAGAAGCGGCCAGAAAGAAGCTGCACGTTCGGTGTCGAGCAGATACGAACCGATCAACAGCTGCGAGTGGATTGTCTGCAGCGTCGGTGCCGAGAGGAACGAACACAATCGTAACGACTGGTAGGCGGCAGAGAGGAAAAGGTCCGATACCATCGCTGGTGACTTGCTCGCTGATCCGTCTCCTCTGCCCTCTAATATGTCACCGCCAGGAATGGGGGAAGCCGCTCGACTAACCTGTCTGCTAGGCTGTTGCGACGCCTCGCCCGTCAAAAACGCATCTAGCATCCTCACCTTCCTATCTACCCCAACCGTCAAACTTTCCAAATCGCAGTTCTTGCCCAAGGCACACGTCATCAAGAACACCGCCAACCACGGTAGCGATACTTTACTCTGCTGCTTTCGACTCATTCTCGAAAAGTTCTTTGCGTGATTGATCGCCGTAGGCATGGTCAGTGCAGGACAGACCGCCGAAAAATGCCTGACGAAGGCTGCACAGATGCTGTCAAAGTCTTCAGGACGAGGGAAGAACGGTAGGACCTCATCGATGAATGCCGTGCCGGAGCTCCAGATGGTAGCGAAGGGAAAGGTGTCCCGAGAGGGATCAAGGACGCAGTTGAAGGCGGACTGCATGTCTTTGGTGCTAGCGCTGTGTGAGTGGGAAGCGGAAGGATGGGCGGAGGTGACTTTGCGAAGCATGCCGTCTCCCGAAGTGGTGTCGCCGTAATACATCTGCGTGCCATTGATGTTCTTGTTTGATTCGACATCGTCGGGACTGTGCGCATTTGCGTTGGATCCGGACGAGTTGCGGAAGACAGAGGACGAGCTAGCGACGGGCGAATGTGCATCACGATGGCTGTGTAATATCGGTGTCGGCTGCGCGGCGGGCGAATGCGAATGCCGGGACGTCGATGTGGAAGAGGATGCGTGTGAAGCAGGTCCGGACCAGTGCAGGATACGAGACTTGTTCAGGTTGGAGTCAGCATCCTGATGCTGCGGTCCTGCAATCTCGGCGAGCATTTGTAGGCCGCGAGCTGCGTGCAAAGCGTTGGAGGTCGAATGGGCACGATGTCGGTTTGCAGAAGATGACAAGGAAGGGGATCGCCAACTGGGAGCAGCGGTGGTTGAGCGTTGCAATGTGTGATGCGAAGGCTGCGGCGATGACGACGACCCGGGCAGCTGAGACCGCAAAAGCTGCTGTAGTCGCCGAGTTTCGTTGCGAGACTCCTCCAATTCTCTCTGTAGCGCTGCCAGTCGTTTCGATTCACTGGCTGAGGAAGGCTCCTCGTCATCGTCGGAGTCGTCGAACGCAGCAGCTGAACGCTTCAAAGAGCCGGAAGCGGGTTGCTGCGGTAGACGAGGATCATAGCTGCAGTCGACACCTTGACCAGACCTTGCGCATCTGCCACACGCAGGTCGACCACGGTCGCAAGCACGTTTGCCTTTCAAACATGGGATGCATGACTTGGGAATGCGCAGGCGCTTGCGTTTGGCTGGTTGACCGTCGTCGTGCGAAGCGGTGGTGATATTGTCGCTGTCGTCCGGCATGATGCTGTGACAGGCGATGATAGCTCCGCGATGTTATGTAAGAGGGTGTGCGGGCAGGAGATGGTGGGAACAAAGAAGGAGGCGGACTGCTGCGTGCAGCTGATTAGGTAAATGAGGCTTGCAAGTGCGCCAAGATTGGTGATGAAGCCGTGCGCAGATAGCGAGGACGGCTGGAAAGGCCACACGGGGATGGCAGGCTGCTGCTGCTGTTGAGAAGAAGGTGGGAAGAAGTCGTTGCCCAAATCAGAACTCCGCCTTGAGCCTACGGCATTGAAACCTGTACCGTGGTGCCGAGTGCAATGCCATCGGAAGGTGAGCAGAGAAGGTCCTCGAGCAAGACAGAGGTGGGAAAGGCGATGGATTGGAACAACGACAAGGCAGCTCACACGCTCTGTGACAAATAAAATGACAAAGTGGCCGAAGTGGGGCAGTGTTGCACAAGAGTGAAGGAGCATGTGGCGATTCAAGACAGCGCCCTACACTTCCGGCATACGGTAAAACCATAAAAGCGGTGAACGACAAAAACAGCAACGCGAGAAGAAAAGGATGGGAAGGAAGGGTGCAGCACCATCGTACGACCGACCGTCCCCCGCATCTCTTCCGGCTTGCTGTCAATGCCGGCCAACCTTTCTTTGTGCCTGAATACCTCACCGTACAACGTGCCGATGCCTGAGACCAACCTTGCCTCGAGCGATTAGACTGCTGACCTGGCTGGCGATGATACAATGTGGGCTTCCGTTGTGATTTGCTTAACTGCCACAAAAGCTTAAGGACCGGATCTCAGGCCGCGCCAACTAGTTTCTTAGCCATGTTGGGGACGGAAATGCAGGCATTGCAGAAATGACATACGTCGGAACTATTTTGTACGGTCAGTTCTGTACGACCGAAGCCACGCAGGGTAGTGCGGGGCGGAATGATGGGGTATCGATCTCTTTGCGGGGGACCAGGCTACTGTGTGCGGAGTGTTGGTCTCGTTCGTATGACTTTGAAGGGGCGAATCGGCAACTTGGTTCCGAGAGTGCAAGGCAAGCTGAAAGCACTTTGCCCACGATGAGGACATGTCAGTAGGGCTTCTGCTAACAATGAGCGACTTTTGCCACGAGGTTGCTTGCTCGAGACTTGGACCCTTGATGTTGCAAAAAAAGTGCGAAACGTGAACAGCGCATATGTCTGCAGGCGAACAAGAATCGCTCGTCCCACCCTGCAGTCAACTCAAACGTCAACCTTACATCAATACCTCGAACCCTCGCTTCAGATCATTGTAGGCAGTCTGTGACATTCGCAGACAAATGTCTCGACGGTCGAGCCTGCCGACACTGTCCGAGCGCATGTCGAATCGACCACAAGAACGGGCTCCCTCGCCGGTGCAGAGGCTAGAAGACCCGCTCTCTGCCTCCGAGCCTCAGCCGCTTAGTGCTTCGACCCTGGGCCGAAATGGGCTTCAACATAGTGCTAGCTTGTCCGCTACCGAGGCCGACCAATCGATCGAGTCGTCTTCCGCGATTGTCTCTCAAGAAACTCCATCGAGGTCAAAGCAACCCATACCACTGTATGCTTCACCGCGCCATCACACTATGGGACTGAGCTCTTCATCGTCTCACCGTCAACGTTTCAGCCATGAAATCAGAAATCAAACTCGGGACGAAGGTTTGGCTCGCAATCCACCGATGCCTAACTTTGCTTCGCCCGTTCGTCAACGGCATGGCAAAGCCAAAGCAGCGCCGTATGGCAGTCTTGCGTCAGACGATGGCGCGCAGCTATCTAACGACACCGAGTACGGATCTCGTCTCCGTCCCCCATCCTTTGCGGAGTCTCAATTCGCTACCATCATTCGTCGGCAAAGAAAGAGAAGGGTCGTATCGCCGACAAGCAACATGCAGCTAGGTGGCATCTCCACCGTGCTCGATCTTGAAGCTTTGAAACCTTCGCCTTCGCCCGCCGGCGGCTCATCCAACCAACAAGGGCACGCAAACTCTGATGATCCGCTGTCCTCGGACGCAGGCTGGTCAAATGCGCTTCGTCGCGGTGAGCTGAAAGCCACTCTGGATCGCGACATGGATCATCCCGTCACTACTCTACCGTCCGAGCGTCAGGATCCGCTGATGGCCATTCATCGAGCTTGGGAGTTTGCCGGTTGGGGATCGATCTCGCTTCTCGAACTTCCACCTCGCCCATCTCGCAGCAATACTAACGCCGATATCGGCACAGAGCCAAAGCGTCTGCAGCTGGGCCAATGGAAAGCATCAGCAATCGCAGGCAACGCTGTTACCGGCTCCGTCTTCTACGCACTTCCCGCTGTAGTTGCTGTTTCATCGGTGTTGTCACCCATCTCGATCCTCGTTGCCTGCCTCTTGCTCTACCCTTTCCGACCTATCATTTGCGAGCTCGCTTCTGCGCTGTCGGCGAGCAATGCAGGCAACTATTCGTACCTGTCCAATATTACGTCCAAGTTGATCGCTGTGCTGGCAGCGGCGATCACGTTGCTCGATGCAGTGGCAACGGGCGCAGTCAGCGCTGGGACGGCGAGTGCGTACATTGCAGGCGAAGCAGCAGGGGCAACAACGCACATCGATCACCGCCTACTATCGGTCCTGCTTCTGGTTGGGCTGGCTCTGCTTTGTCTGTTGGGTATGCGTGATTCAAGCAGTGTGGCGCTCGGCATGTTCCTGCTTCATGTAGCGACCATGATCATGTTGATTGTTGCTGGCATCGTCGCCTGGATTCGATCCGGAAATGGGTTATTGCACGAAAACTGGACGATTGGCATGGCCACACTTCGGGCTCCGTCTGCAGGCAAAGGCATCGCGAGAGCCATCTTTGACGGCGTCTGCGTCGCCTTTGTGGGTCTAACCGGCTTTGAGTGTAGTCCCTCCTACATCAATCAGGTCAAGCCAGCCGAGTTCCCTAAAGCGCTGCGGAACCTTCACATCATCACGGTGCTCACAGAGGCACCATTGATGCTCCTCGTGCTTGCGCTAGTGCCGATGGAGGGCATTCTTGGTGGATCCAACGTGCTCGCGTTGCTGGGACAAGTGGCAGGCAGAGGCGCTTGGCTCAAGTTGTTTGTTGTGGTGGATGCCTGCTTGGTGCTATGTGGTGGTATCATTACAGGCATCGTGGCCTTTTGCGGACTGGTTGATGCGCTGTGTGACGACAGAGTGGTGCCTCAGCTACTGCAACGCAGGCTACCAAAGACAGGTGCTTCATACCCTTCGATAGCACTTTTCTTGGCGCTGACGCTCATCATGAGTGCGACATGCGGCTTCAACTTGACCACGCTCTCTTCGGTCTTCAGCGTGTCTTTCCTGTGCGTCATGACACTGTTCGGTATCTCGCTCGTGCTGCTCCAGTATGCAAGACCCTCGCTTCCACGCTCTCCGAAGGCTAATCTGGCGATGGTGCTTCTCGGCATTTGCATCGGCATCGTTGCTATGGCCGGCAACTTTGCGCTATCACCTGTCATCATCGTCCAAACGCTTGTCTACTTTGTTGCTATGGCAGCCGTACTCGTAGCTCTAGCACGAAGAGTCGACCTCGCTCGCGTCCTCGTCTGGCTCGTCGAACAGCAACGAGGCTCTCCGCTGGGTCGACTCCCTCTCCGGCTCGAAAAGCACCTCATCAGCTGGATCCGACGTGAACGTAGACATCCGGTCATCTATTTCGCCAAGTCCGATGACATCTCGATGCTTGCCAATGCGCTCTACTACATTCAACAGAACGAGCCAACATCGAAATGCAAGCTGGTACATTGCTACAAATCGATCGACGAAATCCCGGAACAATTGGACGAGACGTTCCAATTGGTCGACGAAATCTTCCCAACAGTCACAGTAGACTTAGTCTTTGTTGAAGCGCCTTTCACTCCCCAAGTCGTGCGCTTGATCACTGAACAACTCGACATTCCTATCTCTAGGTCCTTCATCTCCTGTCCTAGTGGAAGAGGCGCTCTGATTGGATTGGAGCATCCGCTGGCTGACTACGGCGGACTTCGTATCATTCTGCCCTAGAACACATTCTTCTCTTCGCCAGTCGTCCCTATTCAATCTCGTATACCCGGCTACTTTGGCCACTGCATTTCATTCTGATTTGTCCTCGCTATGTGATGCTGTCACTGTAAACAAAGCGACGGCTTTGATAGCCGCAATTTGCGTGTATATCCGGCTGTCGGCGAATTTCGCCGATTTTATTTTGAGCCTGTGAGAGCTGACAAGAAGAGTGGTTGCTCAGCGCTTTCTTGTCTTTATGCAGTGTGCCTGAGAACCTTGGCTTGAAAAACGGCACAAATTCACGGAACAAGGGAGAAAGGAGGCTCGAGCGGCGAAATGGCTTAGCCATGAAATGAGCGGCAGTGGAGCAGCAGTCACAGTCACAGAGTGGAGCAACAGCAGCAGAAGCAACAGCAGAACAACAGAAACAGCAGTCACGCTCGACACTCACACTTTTCGATTTCCGAGAAATGTGAACGGCACCTCTCAGCTTGATATGCCGATCAACTCTGCTGCTTCTCACACACCAACCAACCATCATCTCTTCGCTCTCTTTGCATCGGTCACTTCCCTCGGCATCGCACATTGACAGCATCAGCAACGATCATTCTGCACATTCTCACCTCCAGTCGGCCTCAGTGTCGTGGCACTTTTTATTGAACGAATTGAATTGCATCGAAGCATCGGTTTCTGCCAACGTCTTGTTCAGCCGAAGTAGCCGCACCAGCTCAATCGTGCCGAGGCGCAAGACTCAGCTTCTCCATCAGTGCTCCGCTTTCATCTCATAATTGAGAGCGCACCCGCATCTTCTTTGACAGAACGCCTGGTTCGACATCGACCTCTCGGACGTCCCGACCATTAGCAGTAGCGCCAGCAATCACTTCATAATCAACACCTGTGGTCACTGCTTCGCCTTTAGCCCATCAGCGTCTACCACCATCAGCGCTGCTGATTTGTTCCGCAACATGAGGCGAGACTCAGCTTCGCGATCCGCTAGGTCCGCAAAAGTGACTGTCTGCGACCTGCTTTCCAGATTAGTACCGCTCCCCAACCAAGCAGAGCCATCATCCTACCTCATCACGCCAGAGCTCAAATCCACTCTGCAACGCAACCTGTTCCGTCACCTCCTCGAAAGCGTTCCGACACCCGCGACTCTCTTGCCATGTGAACCTGGCACTAGCATCAAAGATGCTCTCAACCTCTTAGCATCATACGACTGGAATCTCTCTCGCGCACAGATCGAAGAGACTCGCGAGATTGCTCTCGCACGCAAGAAGGGCAAGCAAGCACAACGAGCTCAGTCACCATGGTCCACTTCGAGCGCTTACGATGATGCAGAAGATCCGGACCTGCTTGGACCTGAATATTCCGAAGCCCGCAGAGGCATGCCATGCGGCCATCTCTTTCAAAAGGGCGAAGCCATCTATCGCTGCCGAGATTGCGGTCTCGACGACACCTGCGTACAGTGCTCCACCTGCTTCCAGGCTTCGATTCATATCAAAGAGGATCACGATGTCGTTTTCAGTGTCTCTTCCTCCAGCGGCGGGTGCTGCGATTGCGGTGATCATGAAGCTTGGAAGCAAGATGTTGGATGTCGTTATCATTCGGAGGCTTCCACCGCCGACACTTCAGCGAGTACCGACATGGAGCTTGAAGCCGATTCTCAAGAACGCGATGAGGCTTCATTCTCCGCGCAACAAATGAGTGCAGCTGCCAACTCTTCAGACGATGCCGATGGCCTCGAGCAGATCGACGAAGCTCTCGCGGCGCTCCCCGGTCAGCTTAGCGAGCCTCTGCTGGATGTGGTTTCCGAACTTGTCACACTCATCGTCACCGTCTTCGACCACGCGCCCGAATTCGAAGTTGTCCCCATCTTGCACACCCCAGAAGTCGTGCCACTTCTCTCCAGTCTCGAGGATGGTCTCGTCTCGCAGCAGTCCAGCCGTACGCCCTCGAAGCGCAAGAGCAGTGCTACGGGCCAGCATGACAGCGACGAGGACATGAGTGCCGTCGAAGTAGATAATCTCGTCGGGGAAAGCATCGATGAGGACGACGACGATCTCGATGCAGATCGCGGTATAGGAGGCTCCCGTGCACGCAGGTACACCCGACTTGATCAAGAAAACAAGACGACACTCGAAAGCAGCACTTTGCATCGAGCCAACCCAGATTTCTTTGAACAAGATGGAATTGGCTCAGACTACATTCGAGATTGGAGCGATCTGCATGGAGAGGGCAAGGCCTCGGCATCACGGAGGAAGTCCAGCTTGGACACCAAGTCTCAGCAGCCACCGCGCGACAGTAACCGACAATATGCAGTCTTGCTGTGGAACGACGAAAAGCATAGCTTCAGTCAGGTCATTGACATTGTTACAGACGCAACCGGGCGCTCCGAGCACGAGGCCAAAGGCGTCGCCGAGCGTGTCGACAAGCACGGCAGGGAGATCATTGAGGTCTCCTCAGATCTGCGCCGACTCTACCAAATCGCACGCGTACTGCATTCTATCGACCTTGCTGTCACCTTGCGGCCGGCCTTCGACGTGTTTGCAGAAGAGGTGATTCAGATCGTGCTCAACTTCTTGATGGATCTTTCCAACTGCAACCTCTACTTGCCTTCCTCGCAAGATGGTCTCTCGTCGTCGACCTCAGCCTGGCTCGGACAGCAGCTCAAGCCAGATGCGGCAGCCTTCAAACACATTGTCGCCCGCAGCTTGTTCGCTCCCTTCCATCCTCTCGCACCCATCGAAGCAGGCTCCATGAGCCCTGAGTTCTTCGATCCGCGTCATCTGGCCAACTACGAAGGTCTGTTGCTTATGGACTGCAAGCTGTGGAAGTCGGCACGCATCGACATCAAGGCGCTGCTCATGTCGCTTATCGCACGACGCGAGATCAAGAAAGAGATCTCGTTGCGATTTGCCAAGATCTACCCGAAGCTTGTGGAAACGTTCATGCTCAGAGACCGCGAGCAAGAATATTCGATCTGCTTCTTGACCGTCCAGCTCTTCAGTGTGCCCTCGATCGCGACCATGTTAGTGGAGAAGGTTGGTTTCCTCTCCAAGCTGCTCTTGCTGCTTCAATCCATCTTTGCCGGCTCGCTTGCCAACGAAAAGATGGATCTCATTCTACCTCCACCACCCACAGCTTCGCACAGCCAGGCCAACGTCCATCTCATGTTCCTGCGCCAATCGCGCAGCTATCACATCTTTTACGACATTCGCTATCTGCTTGCCTCGGAGGGAGTACAAAAATTGATCGCAAACGGAGGCGAGCGACACACCACCTACTTCCTCGAATGTCTTGCGCTTTTCCAAGCCATTCATCCATCTAAACGAGCCGTCTCTGCACACGTTGAGTTCGAGAGCGAGATGTGGATCCCCGTCTTCCATATCAGCTCGCATCTCGGCAAGGCTGCCAAGATGTTTGGCGAGGCTTTCGCACAAGCTTCTCCGCACCAATTAGTTGAGGCCATCGATTGCACCGTCAATGCCATCTGCTGGAACTGCGCCAAGCTGTCCAATGCCGACTCTGACTCGTACCCGCCCATCACATTCAAGGATGTTCGCTATACTATTGGCGCTGACGCTGGAACCAAAGCCTCGCCCGTCGTTGCCTTCGCCGTCGACGCGCAGCCCGTCAGCTTTCACCATCCCATGCATTGGCTATTTGCTGAGCTCATCAGGCAGATTTCTCTCGTCGGTCACCAAGCATTGCAGCAATGGTCAGGACGGGAGCGACTAGATGAAGTGCTTCAGTCCAGAGTCGACGAAAAGATGCTTCTCATTGCATTGGACTTCCCACTGCGAGTCTGCGTCAAGCTCGCTCAGATTCGCTGCAACATGTGGGTGCGCAATGGCTTTGTGATCCGATCCCAGGCGCATCACTATCGCGACAACTCGATGCGCGGTATCATGTACGATCAGGACCTGCTTCTCATTCAGGCCGGCTTCGCGTTGATTGACACGGATTGCTTCCTACTCACCATCCTCGAACGCTTCTGTTTGCTGCCTTGGTTCAATCAGATCGAATCGACAGGTGACAAGCCATACGATGCAGTGCAGGGTGTCTTCCTCGCCGAAGAGTTCCTCTTCCTCATCACCACCTGTCTCACCGAGATGTCATCCGTCTGCGCTTGGTCCATCGAGGCTCAAATCCGACGCGAGGTTATCCACTTCTTGGCTCTTGGCCAGGGCACTTTCTCCGACGTCACCAAGCACATTCCAGAGAAGTTTACCGACCACGCCGCATTTGAGCGCATCCTGTCGCAGGTGTCCACCTTCCGCGCTCCCGATGGAACGCACGACTTTGGTATCTTTGAGCTCAAGGACGAATGCTATGCCGAGATTCAGCCGTTCTTCTTTCACTACACGCGCAACCAGCGCGAGAAGGTGGAAGAGGTCATCCGTACTCGCCAAAAGAAGCGTCTTGCGCAGAGCAGTGGACGTGCCATCGCCAGCATCAAAGATGAGGACCTTCCACAGCTGGTGCCCAGCCCCGCCTTGCACCAGCTTCGAGGCACGCTCTTCGGCCGACTCGCTGACCTTGTATCCAACGACATTCTCGTTTCGCTCCTCTTCAGGGCTTTGGACAATACGCGAGCCTTGTACACGTATGCACCGGACATGTTGGTCGATGCTGCCCTGCAGATCATCATGATTGGCCTCGTTGATGCCGCTGACACCTTTGCAGATAAGGCAGCGACGCTGTACGTGACCAAGCTCCCAGCCCTCGACGGTGAGGGCGAGGACAGTGCTCGTGACGCATCACCGGAAGCCACACTCGTCGAGCTTCTGTGCCGTATCGAGCTGCTCGAGAAGTTCAAGCCCTTCAAGAACAAGATCACCTGGTGTCTCGAGAAGCTGGCTTCGCATTCCGAGGCAGCGCTCAGTGTCATTCAGACTCACTTCACGGCCACCGGACGTGGCGCAGTCTCTGCCGGTGGCGCAAGAGCCACTGGCAGCGGCGTGTCGAAGCAGAAGAGCGCCGAAGAGGCCAGGAGAGCGGCAGCCAAGGCGCGTCAAGCCGCCATCATGCAGAAGTTTTCAGCACAGCAAAAGAGTCTGCTGGATCAGCTCGGCGCTGACGATGATGACGAAGACGAGGATGACGAGCACGAGGTGGACGCGGCCACGTCTGCTGAAGGCGCCGAAGCACGAGCTCCCAAGAAGACGTACGGCAGCTGCATCCTGTGTCAGGAGAATCTCGGGTCGGATAAGGCGTTTGGCAGTCTTGCGCATGTGCAGCCGAGTCGTATGATGCGAATGACGCCCAAGCAGGATGCGCCAAGCCTGCAGCAGGCTTTGGAAGCGCCGCTCACCATGGATCGCAGCAGCCGCGATGGCAAGCGCATTCAAGGCACACCACCTATGGGCCGCGCCGGAATACCCCAAAGTCACGCCAACAAAGCCAGGCCAGGACCTGCATACGGTAGCTTCCCGCAGGAGGACCATCGGTTTGGTTTCTACGCCTCGACGTGTGGACATCTCATGCATTTGCACTGCTTTGAGACCTACTGCAGAAGTGTCGAGCAGCGCCACACCCAGCAGATCGCAAGGAATCATCCTGAAGACTTGCAGCGATCCGAGTTCATTTGCCCGTTGTGCAAGAGTCTGGGCAACGTCATTCTGCCAGTAGCTGACGTTGCTGCGGATGCAGCCGCGACCTCTGGTAGCGTCTTTGCACCCTTCGATTCGGTTGCCTCGGATGAGACGCCGCTTCAGGACTGGATCCGCAAGATCAACATTGACATCCTCAAACATTCTTCCAAGACGAATGTCGCAGATTACCAGGAGAATGATCATGGTAGTGGCGCATTTTTGCCCTTCTTTGTTGACCATTCGCAGAGCTCGCTGCAGATGAGGCTCGAACTTGCCAACATCGACCGGTCAACAGCGCAGATGATCGATCGTCTGATGAATGTGCTCAAACCCATGTCACATGCCACCAAAGCGGCGAGGGAGAAGTTGCAGCAGCATACGATCTTGGCTCCTCAGGGACGCAAGATGTACATTCCTGAAGAGCTGGTTGCATACACGATCGCGATGCTCGAAGCAGCCCAGAGAGGTATGACGCCTTCGCCTTCGACTGACTGCGCTGTGCCAGTCGAGCAGAGATCCGTGGCCGATGCTCTCAATGACTCGACGGTCGACCTTTTGCGCTCATTGATCCACTGTCTTCGCGTCTCGACGCTTACCTTCAATGAGGGATCCAAGGGTCCAGACATCATTCGTCGCGGCTTGCTCAAAAGGTTGCTGCCGCACTGGGGCGGTGACGACGCAGTCCGATCGCCATTGCTGCTTCGTGATCCCATGACCATCCTCATCGAGGCTGCCGTGGTTGCACCTGAGTCGCTGACGCAATGTACGGCGCTCATGTACTACGTGTGCCTCGTCCAGACGGTCTTCGGTCTGGCGCAACCTTCCATCTGGCCTCAAGTCTATGGGCACATGGGCAACATGTTCGGTGCATCATCGACACCACGACCAGGCGCAGGTCTCAAAGCCGGCAAGATCAACAAAGAAGATGTGGACGAGGCTCGTCTCATCTTCCCAGACGTGCGATGGACTGTTGCCAACATCATTGGGTTCGTCGGCTACGCAAGAGGAAACATCACGCTCGGCTTCGACAACTTGGATGACGACACGCTTGCCAAGATGATCTGCAGCTACACCTTGCCCTTCCTTCGACGAACATCTATCCTGCGTCGCGTGCTCGGAGGTGCAAAGCCTGCAAGCGGTTCAGCCGGACAAGATGCGATGGACATGGGCGAATCACCAGGAGAATACCGCCGCTTGCTCGCTGAGTTGCAGATCCCGCTGCCGTCGGTCGCTTTGCCTGTGCGCGCTGAGAAGCAGACGCCGATGGCAAGTTTGGTGGAGGGGTGGATCAAGCATGCCTACTCGCCGTTGGCTTCGCTCTTTCGCCCTCTACCCATTCAGCCAGCACCGTTGGGCAATTCGCTCTTTGGTCTGCAACCCAACTCTGCTGTTCACGAACGACCTTCTTCGGCCCTCGCAGCTGCATCGAGCGGCTCGGGCAGCGCGTCATTGGCTGCAGGCACTCACGGCCGCTCGTCCGCGGGACTGCATTCTTTGACTTCATCCTATTTGCAAGCAGCCGAGTCTCACCCAACGCTGCTCCTTGAGCACCCGCATATTTACGAACTGGCTCGTTTACCCTCGGATCTTGCCACCCTTCTGCAAGACACTCGTCGTCGTCATTGCAAGAAATGTGGCAGCGCGCCCTCGGAACCCGCTCTATGCTTGCTTTGCGGTGACATTGTCTGCCTGCAGTCGTTCTGTTGCCAGAGCGAGGATGATGGCGAGAAGGGCGAAGGCAACCAGCATATGGAGACGTGCGGTGGCGCCGTCGGGGCGTACTTTAAGATCAAGAGCAATCTTGTGTTGCTTTTGTACCAAGGCAACGGTACATTCCACTTCCTGAGTCCGTACTTGGACAGTCACGGAGAGATCGACGTAGGACTGAGGAAAGGTCGACCGCAGAAATTGCATCAGCAGAGGTACGATGAGCTGAGGAAACAGATCTGGAGTCATGGTGTCGCCAACATTGTGGCTAGGAAGATCGAAGCGGCGATGGACCAAGGTGGATGGCAGACTTTCTAAGCTCAGTCACTAGCACAGACGCACATTGGCAGGTTTAAATCAAAGTTGTTATTTTGCCAAACTTGCTTGAAGCGCATGCTTGTGTGCGGTTGTCATTTCGTGAACGTGATAAGAAGGTCGTCAAGCGTCGCAATAGCCGAAGTTAAGGCTGCGTGCTCTTGATACGCATGCTGAATGCATGCTTTTGTTATATACTCCTCTGCTTTCCCTCCTTCGGGCGACAAGATCTCCAACCCCTCTTCGAGGTGATGTGTGATCTGCAAGCCGTCCAGTCTGACCTTGCAAAATCTTTTGAGCGTTCCAAGTGTCGCCTTGACCACCTCCTCGCTTCTTCCGTCCTCCGTCTTAAGGCTAAGTGTAGACAAAATCGTTCGGATGTCGCGAGATCGGGAGGAAGAAACTTGCATATAGTGATGCATAAGATAGACGAACGCGAAAAAGACCCGACTGATCCGTCCGTGTGCGTCCACGAACAGAGGATGAATCTGGTCTCGATCGACAAGGTCCTCATCCACTTCGACCAATTCTGCTGCTTGCTCATCTTCTCCTTTCATCGAGGGAGGGGAAGTTTGAAAGAGCGACGAGAAATTATCCGTTATCCAATCGTCGTTGCCGACGATAAACGAGTCGAGATTGTGAAGCTTATCAATTCCATCTCCTACCGCTTTCGTCTGCCTTTCCATCGCCTCCACTTCTCCATCTCCCTCCCCGCCGGTCTCCCCCTCCTCCTCTTCTTCCGAGGGAAAAAACACATCCACTTTGCCAAGCACACGTATGAACGCCTTGGCAACTTTCGCCTGCTTCCGCAAATCCTTCTCGAAGCACCCACTCGGTACAGGTCCGGGTCCGAAAGCTCCCAAAAACGCCTCTCTCTCGTCAGGAAATCGTAGATCAACTGTATACCGCTCCAGTCCCGTCTCCGTATCCAAGCTAAACCCATATCGTGTTAGAAGAAGAGCATTGGTGAGGGGTCCATAGGTGTTGTAGATTTCGGAAGAGGCGGGGTGGGGGAGGATGGTTCGCATGTCGAGTGTGTCTTGACCTGGTTCGAGGCCGAGTGTTTCATCGTTGGTGGGTTGGGAGTTGTCGAAACTGGTTGAGCTTGCGGAAGGGTTCTCGAGTTTGGCAGCTGTGTGAGGTCCGGACTTGATTAGGGTCTCTGATGGTTCTGCTTTGGTGGGGAGCGGGTCTGCGATATCACCGTCTTCTTGTTTCATTCTTTCGTCCTCGACGTCCTCCTCCTCTACTTGAGACACTTCTGAATGTCCATCTTCTCCGTCTTCGCTTTCTTTCCCCCCACCCGGCTTACACTCATCTTCCTCATGCCCGGTCGAAAACGCCGTCCCGCAAAACTGACAAACATCCTGATCGCTTTCAAACTGTACCCCGTTCCCTCCACTCCCTCCTTCTTCCCCTTCGTCCCCCGCAGCGTGATTGAACAAATCTGCCACGGGAACCAACCCCACCCCGTGCCAGGTATCCACGATAAAATCCCTCGAGCTCACATGTGTATACGCCGTCAAAAAGGCATTCTCGAGCCCATCCAGATGCTCTTTCTGCGTCTCATCGAATAGCGGTGTCCGCCCAAGAACAGCAATGCCAGTGGTGTGGAAGTAAGCCGTGATGCGGGCTAGCGACATCCCAAAATCGTGTGTGTACGGCCACGATGATGAGGGAGAGGACTCCTCTGAGCAGGTGGAACGATCGTATGCGTAGTCAGCGCGAGTGTGGATACGGGAGGCCTCGGTGCTTGTAAGCCACTCCCAGCTGTCCGAAGAGGCAGAAGTCGGGATGGTAGGAAGCGGCACAGGCAGGCGCGGTAGGATGTCGAGAAAGGGCTTGAAACGCGATTTGCGCCCCAAACACCGTTCGTATAGCAAACACAATGCTAGTTCCAGTCCGAACTCGGTCGGGTCTTCGGTGAGGTCACTTTCGCCATCTTCGGCGGCAAAGAAGTAGGGCGCGAGAGCGGAGGTCCGACGTGAAAGAATGGCGGATTTGGGGATGGTGGCAATGACTGTATCGATAGGGATGGGGTGCGAGGCGGAGGCGTGGACGGATATGCTCCACGAATTCGGGGTGAAGGATTCGTAGTGGAGAGAGATGAGGGGTGAGATGCGGATGCTGTTGGTGGTGCACCATGCGAGGAAGCGGCGCAACGTCGGTGGTTGACGAGGAGAAGAGGAGGAGCGGGAGGTCCTGGCCGTGTTCGTTGTGTCGGTGAGAGAGCTGTTCGAGGAGGAGCCGGTGCAAGAGACCCTAGACGAGCGAGATGAATCGATTCGACGGCGCTTTGAAGAGCGTAGTAGTCTCGAAGTGTCTGTTGCAGTGGCCGACATGCTTGCTGTTGACAGCTTGGCAGCGTTGAACGATGCCCAAGTGTTGCCTAGGTGGTACGAGGAACGAAACAAGATTTCGCTTCACGCTTGTGGAAGAAGAAAGTTCAGGGTCCAGGCAACCAGGCAAGGGACGAGGAACGCGACAAAGACCCTTAATTTTTTGGCGTTTCTTCTCCACACCAACACTCGAGCCAATACAATCACAAGCCCGATTTCACGAAAGGTCATGATTGGGATCCTTATCAGATTGTCAGCGGCCTACAATCGTTTCACCAGAGCTGCGTTGTCTTCCTGTGGCCTCGAACGATCGTCGCAGGAGTAAACACGATTGTGTATACATCGGACGATGGTCGTACACTGGCCAGAGTTAGCCCCGCTGAGTACATCTTACCGGCAATCTACCGTCAATGAAGCTGATGATGCACCTTACGAGCGTTTGAGAACAGCTCGGAACGCCGCAATCCGTTCAATGAAATATCAGTCTTAATCGGTAAGCTCGATGTCGCCTTTGTCTGTCTTCCATGACGAAAGCGAGCGTTAGCGTCGGCTCCATGTGGCCCGTTACAAAGCAGGTCCACATAAGAAGGAAGAACGGGACCCAGGAACAACCATCCCGCTTATTGTGTGGCACTCGGCTTCGTTTACCGTCTGCCGAAGCGAGAGCCTTTAGCGTCTTTTCCGAGCGAGCGGAAGTCGATCTTCCGAGGACAGGCGACAAGAGAGCGGCATAAAAATCCGCGACATTGCAGCAGGAAGAAGATCGTGTGCTCAATGATGATGAAATCGCCAAGCTCAAGGTTTGGATGAAGCGGTTTGATCATGCATGCGTGTAGTGGAACTACTCCATTTGAAAAGTTTAGCAACGAGTAGAAGCTAGCCGCTCGCTTGCCTGCGGTCCGGCAAAGTCGCTCCGCCGCTCCAAGTTCATGCTTCTCTCTCTGTCTTTCTTTCTACCTGGCGATGTAGGTCCTTTGTCACGATCAATACAGCCGTCTTACTTGGCAAAGTCGTGCTCCTTCAAACCCGACACCTTGGCCGCCAAGGCCTATTTGTTGCTCTCTTTGTCTAGCCGAAGCCGATGACTTCGCAACTCCACCTTCCGAAGCGGCAAAACGGTTGCGATAAGACGTGATGGTCACAAGGCGTTGCCTCTTATCTACCGCAACGTCTTCAGGAAGCTTATTGTGCTAGCATTATGCGCAAATCCAGAAACGGGTCGAACAATGCAGCAAAGGGCGGAGTTGAACTGCATCTGGCACAACATCGGGATGGGAAGCAAGATTGCCGATTTCATACTCTGAAAGGGGGTAAGGGCGTAAAGGAGTTGAACCGTGCGCGTGCGGAGAAGTCCGTGTGTTACTTTTGTGAGCTCTGTTTTTCTTCTCGAGTCAGAACAAGCCCACACACACAGACTCAACAGTTGACAGCTTGCTCCGCATACGCCATCTCGACAGACTATCACCTTTGTCTTCTTTGCACTTTCGTAAGTTCCACCTCAATCTCTCCCCGTTTCGCCTTTGCGCTTTGGAGGATAGCCGCATGATGCAAGCCGTTCGATCGACCGCCGCTACGTCCGGTTTCTTGCGTGCTTTGCTGCGAACATCCTCGCCAACCTCACCATCGGTGCTGTCACTAACGCCCCGCCGCTTCTCCAATACAACAGTCAAAATGTCTTCGTCTACACCTTACAAGGTCATTCACACCACCGAGGCTCCCGGTGCCGTGGCACCTTACTCTCAGGCCGTGGTGCACAACAACGTGGCTTACGTTTCGGGATGCATTCCTTTCACTCCCCAGATGAAGCTCGTCGAAGGTGGAATTGAGGAGCAGACCAACCAGGCGCTGGACAACCTTTTCGCTGTTGTCAAGGCTGCTGGCTCCGAGCCTTCGGTAAGTTTCGCTTCAGCAGAGAAAGATATGATATCAAGAGGAAGAGGGAGAACGAAGACTGACAAAAGAAACATTGTTGATTTGCGTTGGGTCGGAATAGCACGTGCTCAAGTGCACCATCTTCATGAAGGACATGGCCAACTTTGAGAGGATCAACGTAAGTTCTGGCACCCACGCCTCAGATAGAAGGTTGGTTATTGACGTTCACAGACTGACTCAATCTTCCGCTTGCTCGATTGTTCCGTTGACCTTGATTGTATGGGATTACAGGCTGTCTACGAGAAGGTAAGCATGAACAACGCTAGAGTAGTGAGACAGTTGTAGCGGTGAATACTGACGAATCATCCTTCTGGTTTTTGCACATCTTGTTTCTTTGGCACTTGTGACTCTGCAGCGATTCGCACCTTTCAAGCCTGCCCGATCGGCCGTCGAAGTCTCGCGTTTGCCCAAGGACGTCGGTGTCGAGATTGAGTGCATTGCCGTTGTCAAGTCCAACCTCTAATCATCACAATCTGGCGTCACCTAGGCAGTCTTGGCTCAAAATGTCACAATGACACTGGATTCCATTCTGCTACGAGCCTGCGGAGAAGTGTGTGACGGCAATGCATTGCTCTTCTTCCATTGTGAAGATGATCGGAGAGGCATGACTGAGACACCTATCGCAGCACCACGATAGAGGGGCAGGGGTGAATGATCGTCTTCTTACATTGGCTTTTTCTCATGCACATGCAAACCTTGACTAGCTTCCTTTTTCCTTTGCTGGTGTTGCCGAGTTGGGCGCGGAAGACGGTATGCCGGCCCTCCATTTCGGCCAACTCGAGCAAGATCCGCGGTAATCCAAGTCTGACTGGGTGGTAGGATTAGAGCTTCCGATGCAGAGAAGAGCGATAACGTGACCGAGTCTGCTGAACGACGCCGTCGGAAGCACACATGCATCGTCAGAACCTCTTTCGATTTTTCAGGGTCCCTATTTCGGTCGTGAGGTTAGGCGAGAAGTTGCGTCGACCGACCCGCAGGTCGCCAAAGCGCAAGACGAGGTTCCTGTCTAATGATGGGTTGCGAACCACGTTGATATTTCATTCTCCTGCTGCCTCGCTTGACACGTTCGCCGTCCGAGAGAGTGCGCGCGTGATGGAGCTGAGTGGCAAAAGAAGTGCTAAGCGAAGCGGGCAAGCTGATGGCAGCTGCAAAAGCTCGGAAAACGGGGTTAGGGTATTGCCGTCTACGCTCACATTCATTCACCGTCCTCATCGTCGTCGAAAACAGGAAGGCTGAAACCTGGCTGCGACAGAAGAAACTGATGCGTTCGTTTCAATTTGCTTGATCCAACACAGGCATTACGTTAATGGTATGTAGTCGAAAAGGCTGTGCTCCCATTCATAATAAAGATCAAAGCAAAAGATTGTGGTATCGACGAGCACCGAAGTTGAGCTAGATAGCGTGGGCTGCCGAGCGATTGTGGAAGAATTAATTTGATACAGTAGTAAAAAGAAAAATAGCTCAAGCTCGCTTAAAGCACTCCGCATCGTTTAGCGCGCTTCGGCTAGGTTGACGCTTTACGATTGACCTTCCTAACTTGGACCAAAATAGTTGCATCTCAGCAGAGAGAAAGAGAGATCTATCTGCCTTTGAGGACTCGGTTGTGGAGAGCGGCAGCAGTGCCCCGGCGGAAGACTGTTTGACCGCGGTCGCTTGGCGGACTTGGAATCTTATCGAGGGAAAATGAAGAGAGAGAATTCGGTGAATCTCCGGCGAGTTGTGTGGCATAGAAGCATAACTTACATGGAATCGTGAATGCTCACAACAAGGCAGGGAAACGGTAGACTGGGTGAGACAAGGAAGTTGATACCGATGAGCAGAAGAATGGTTATGCATGTTCGATGACAACTAAAGAGAAGGCTTTCTGGGGAAAGATAGAAGGGAAAGGGATATTGCACTTTCATGGCATGATAGCAGGAAAGTCGGAGAGATGACTCAAGGGAGAAAGCAACAATTTTCGCTGAATCCGCCGCTCTAAGCCTACCATGACGGACACCTTCAATCTGCGCTATCAAGCTTAGCATCGGTCGCATATGCGCCAACAACGCTGTACTTTTCCGAGCAACGGTTCATGGTGCTAAGCAATGGTCTCAGGATAGGCTTTGACGGATTTTGCGAATGTATCTTAAAACACTGAAGAAAGAGCCGATTACAATGGTGAGACGATGAAAGGTCTCGGAAAGCGGAACAAGGACAAGTCTTTCCCCACATCGAAGAAGGTGAAAGATAGCAACAGGGCCCAGTGCAGCAAAGGAGCGGGGCTATTCTCTGCTCTGAATCCTGCAGCAGAATGTACGTCTCGACGGTCAGACTCAAAGACCGCAATTGCTCGCCGGATGAACGACACCCAGCACGCCATGTTTTTTCCTTCTCAGATGGTCGCAAGCGAGGTTGCCTTTGAATCAATATATTTCTTCGTTGCGAGATCAAGACGGAATACGATTGGCCGAGCGGCTCGATAGCTTCTTCGGTCATCGTCCATCCGGTTTCGACGATAGCGATGGCGCAGGCTGCATCCACGATGGTGAAGACAGGCAAGAGACGAACTAAAAGAAGATTGTACCGAAGTAGAGATACGAAGCGGCAGGCGCAGTTCCGAAGAGATCCACCAATCATCGGGGCTTGATGGTACATTAGCGCCAATTTGATCTCTCAGGCAAAATACACATCCAGATTCTGAAAGGAAAGGCTGAGATTGACCAATGGGGAAAGAGCGTTGCTATGGAGACCTACGGTTTGCGGCAATCAACCAATGTCAAACGGCGGAGAGCGCGGGCGGGCGGCTGGTCGGCATAAGCCGAAGGCAAGAACAAGAGAGAGAAGGAAGAACGGCAGGCAGGCATCCGATGCCGGTATCTTGGCTATTCATGCTTGCCGCTGATGCGAACATCGTTTAGCGTCTTTTTTCGATCAGATGACAGCCATTGAGTTTGAAGCAACCAATCACGATGGCATACGACCATCACCCAGGAAAACGGCTTTCATCGAATCGTAGGGCAAGCGGGGTACGTAAAGTGACGTGCAGAGCGGCTCAACTTGTTTTTGCTGCAGATAAAACGCAGATACAGATATGCACAGTATTTTAGCTCGGATTCCAATTGAAACTCCGCCAAGCAACGCAACGGCGTCAAGCGACTGACAGCATCAATCACAATCACGGCTTTGACTGCTTCCAAACGCTAAACGATGCCCCAATCACACCGGCTTTGACCCCTCCGAGCCCAGCCCCACGCTAACAAGGTTCAAGGCCAGCTTTCTTCGGTTGAGGTTATCATGGCAACGAGGCTACCTATTGCGCTCGACGAAAATAGGTTGCGCATACCTAAGGCAGATAGGGGCTTGTTCTGTTACTGCGGCCTTGTTGTTGTCCAGTTCTGCCGTGCTAAGATTTGGCTCTCGGCGAAAAGCAAATGAATATAGTTTGGTGGCGTGTCATCAATCAACGCTTGACAGCCACTCAGATCGTAGAGTCAATGAGTCAAGAGTCGGCGAATGCTGAGTAGGAGGCAAGTGACTGTGCTGATGCCAAGAGGAAAGGATAACGAGGAGATGCTCAGTTCGCCGACGGCAAAGCAAGTGGCAATTGCGGCACAGACAGCCGCCGCTTCTTCTCTTTTTTCCCATCGTTGGCCTCGGATATCGAGCGCTTCCCTCGACAAGAGGGAATTTTTGGCGATAACCGAGACGAGGCTACTTCGCTTGTCTCCCACTCACCCTCGTAAAAGACCCTAGTATCACCGCCTTCGCTTCTGTTGTGTTCTTCTTCTCACATGCACAACGATAGTGTACCCGTCACCTTCGGCCATGCTCAGCACGCGATGCGATGCGTTGCTTTGCGATGCGGCTCGGTACACAGGCTTCCGAATCGTCTTGCCTCTAGGGTCCAATCACAGTCTAACCTAATCGTTGTTGCCTTATAGTTGCTGAGGGGGAAGAAAGGCTCAAGCGCTACGCTAGGCAGTGCTTTAGCACGCCCCTTTCGCCGTGCACGGCAATCTTGGCAACAGTAGTGGCCTACACTAGTGCGCTGCGCTGCGTTGCAATTGTTGTTGGGAGCCAGCCATGTTTGACAGTTCCCAGCTATCGCTTGCATTGCCGTTCTGAGAAGGTATAAAGAGTGGCAAGATGATCCCATATCCAGCTCCATTCTCCATCATCTTCCATCGTCTCTCATCCTCTCCACTCCCCTAGACACACCTCTAGCCCTCTCTCTCAAACAAAATGCAGCTCAAGCTCTCCTTCGTCGCTGGTCTCATCGCCGCTTCGGCGCTCGTCTCCGCCGCTCCTCTCGAGCAGCAACAGGAGCGTGGTCTCAACATTGACATTGAGAAGCGCGCTACTCTCAACGTCGCTGGCTCCAATCAGATCGACTGGACCAAGGTCGACGCTCACATCCAGGGTCTTCGCGCCAAGTACGCCAAGAACCTCGCCAACTACGAGAAGAACACGGGCAAGGCTCACTCTTTGAAGCGCGACGTTTCACCCGAGCTTGTTAAGCGCGGAACTGGCTCCGTAAGCTTGACCGACCAGCAGCAGGGTGAGCTTTGGACTGGTACCATTGCCTTCGGTACTCCTGCTCAGAGCTTCCCTATCGACTTTGACACGGGTTCCTCGGACACCCTTGTCAACAACGGTGCTTACAACCCTTCTGCTTCGTCTACTTCCAAGACCAACGGTGACACTTTCTCCACCGCTTACGGTGACGGTACCACTGCTCAGGGTACCATCTACACTGATGTGGTTCACATCGGTGGTTTGAGCGCTCCCAACACTGCTATTGGTGTTTCGAACAACCAGTTCATCGACTCGTCCGAGGGCTCCGTCGGTATCTCGGGTATGGCTTTCCCTCAGCTCGCTGCTTTCGGCTCCAATTACCTTCCTTACTTCTACAGCTTGAAGCAGGCTGGTGCCGTCACCTCGGGCAAGTTCCAGTTCGACCTTCGCACTTCCGGCTCGTCTCTCTTCCTCGGTGGAACCAACTCTGCCAAGTACTCCACCACCCCTGTCTACGTCAGCGTTGACTCTAACCAGGGCTTCTGGCAGGTCCCCGCCTCCGTCAACGGCCAATCCATCCAGTCCATCGTTGACACCGGCACAACCATCATCGTCGCCCCCACCAGCCAGGCTCAATCCCTCTTCAACCAGCTTGGCTTGCCGACCTTCACCCAGGACGGCTCCACCTACGCCTACTACAACTGCAACTCGCCTCCCAAGGTCACCTTCAAGTACGGCAGCTACACCAAGACTTTGAGTGCCGCCACCACTTCGTTTGGTACTACCAACTCGGGCCAGTGTGTCTTGTCGGTCGCTGGTTCCGATTTGGGCTTGAACGCCTGGGTCACTGGTGACTCTTGGTTGCAGAACACCGTCGCCATCTTTGACACGGACAACAACCGCGTCGGTTTCGCCAACAAGGCATAAATCAAAGGGGCGCAAAAAAAAGTAACGAACATGTAACGAACACTCAAATGTAACCCCAAGAGGCTCGCAATGCTTGCTCGCTCGCAGCCAAATGGATGCTCTGATATTGGCAACGATGGATCTCTTTTGTACAAAAGTAGAACACTTGAACCAATACAGATCATGATACCTCCCTCCATCATGCTTGCTAGTGATTTGATCGTGATATTTGCTGGCACATTTCGACGCTTGCGAGTTGATAGCCCTTGTATTTTGCGATTGCTCGGGACAAAAAGTCTCCCTTAGGTAGCCAACCATGCACTTGAACTTGGTCAATCATCTGTGCGGTTAGTCGTCCCTCGATGCACCCACTGATACTCTAAATGAATGCTCTCATGTTTGATGCTGCACTCGCAACTGCACGAAGAAGGCGGGCGCATGGTACCGATTCGAGTGCGACGCCAACTTGGAGTCACAATTGCTGCGAGCACGCCACCAACAAAGTTATGTATGCTATAAAGTGGCATTAAAACACGAACCAGCATTGATAGTGTAGGGGTATCATGAGTCGTTGCCAGAACTCATCATCTGCTTTC